>JAKGGE010000917.1:0-13081 GCA_023748175.1 Hoolock leuconedys | reverse complement strand
TAACTAGCCAAATAAAAATTCTAGAGTTGAAAAACAATAATAAATTTTTAAATATTATTGTGAAATGTATAATAAAAGTGCATATGAACTGGCAGAAGAAAGAATCAACACTTGAAGGCAATTTAATAGAGACTGGCAATCTGAAGAATGGTGGAAAGTAGAATGAAGGAAAATGAAGGAGCCCCCAGAGAACTCTGGGGACAAATTTAACTGCAATCAACTATAGTGTAATGGAAGTACTAAAATGAGAGGAAAAAAGAAATGAGAAGAAAAAATGGAGTGCAGTACAACCGGCTCACCGCAACCTCTGCCTCCCAGGTTCAAGTGATTCTCCTGGCTTAGCCTCCCAAGTAGCTGGGATTACAGGCATGTGCCAACACACTTGGCTCATTTTTGTATTTTTAGTAGAGACAGGGTTTCGCCATGTTGGCCAGGCTGGTCTCAAACTCCTGACTTCAAGTGATCCACCCACCTCAGCCTCCCAAAGTGCTGGGGTTACAGGCATGCACAACCACACCTGGCCAATTCATCTTATCTTTACAACAGTCTTGGAGGTAGCTACCATATCCATTTTACAGATGAGAAAACAAAGGTGCAGAGAAATTTAACCACTTCCCTGAGATAACCCAGTTAATAAGGGTGAGAGCTGGGATTGGAACCCAGGTATTCTCACTCCCATCAGAATACACTAAACGTGGCCCTCACAATTTACTCAGGCAACCATCACATCCTAAAGAAAATGTGTTAAGCTTTTATTCACCAAGAACACTCTCAAGTAAATGTGACTTTGTAGAACTTCAGAGTCAGGTCACCTTAAGTCCATTCTGTTTTCTTAACTAAATCCTTTTCCAATCCACAACTTGAAATAACCTTCTGGAAGGAAACAAGCCAAGTTTTTTGTTTATTCACATGCATAGATCCACCACTGATCAACAGCTTGGAGCCTACAATGATAATGACGTTTAAACATTCAGGATGTGTAAAGCATCATGACAGATACAGGTCATGAGTCATCTCATTGAACCTCACAAGACTCATATGAGGCAGGTCCTAGTAACAGAACTCTTTGGTTGCAAGAAAGAAACACCAACCAGCATAAGCAGGAATGAGGCTGCAAGACTGCTTCCCAGAACCCGGGAGAAGGGAACCAGCAGAGCCTCTGGAAACAGTGACAACCAGAAACCAGGAGAAACTCCCCAGCTCTAGTCTGCGCTTCTCCAGAGAGGACAGGGGATGTGGGGAGGAAGTAAAGGCACAAGTTCAGCTGTGGCTGAAGTGAGTGGCATGTGTGCCTGTGTGTGCAGGATGGGTGGAACGGTAAGCTGGTGAGATCAGTAGGACAAATTACAAAGAACTTTATAATTTGTAATTAATAAATTATAATTTCAGTTAATTTATAAATTATAATTAATAACTGTATATATATATATATATTTTTTTTTTTTTTTTGAGACAGAGTCTCACTCTGTCGCCCAGGCTGGAGTGTAGTGGCGGGATCTCGGCTCACTGCAAGCTCCACCTCCCGGGTTCACGCCATTCTCCTGCCTCAGCCTCCCGAGTAGCTGGGACTACAGGTGCCCGCCACCACACCCGGCTAATTTTTTGTATTTTTAGTAGAGATGGGGTTTCATTGTGTATTGTATTTTTAAAGTATGATTGTGACATACTTAAATATTTTTGGAAGGTTTCCACCTAAGCATGTACACACACACACAGACACACACATACACACATGTAAATCATGAATAACATTTGTTTAAAACTACCTCTATGCCAGGCACTAAGTGCTATTCATATTACTTAATCTTCATAATCACCCTATGAGGGGATTATATTACCCTTCTTAATCCACATTGTCTTAGTTCAGGTTGCTGCAACAAAATAACAGACTGGCTAACTTATAAACAACAGAAATCTATTGCTCATAGTTCTGGAGGCTGGGAAGTCCAAGATCAAGGTGCTAGCAGATTCAGTGTCTAATGAAGGTTCACTCTCTGCCTTATAGTTGGCACCTTCTTTCTGTGTCCTCACATGATGGAAAAGAGACACAAGCTCCTTCAGCCTATTTTATAAGGTCACTAATCCCATTCAGGAGCACAGAACCCTCGTGATCTTATCCATTCTTGAAGTCCCTACCTTTTAATACCACCACACTGGGGATTAGGTTTCAACCTACAAATTTTGTGCAGGCCCAAATATTCAGATTGTAGCACCCATTTTACAGGTGAAAAATAATCAAAAGTTCAGAGTAATTAATAACTTGCCCAGAGCACACAGTTACTGCATAGTGGAGCTCAGATTCCAACCCAGGCAGCCTGACATTAGTTTCACGCCTACTCTCTGCATCACTTGGATGAGGAAGTGAAAATGCTACAACATGCTAAGAAGCCAAAGACATCCTAGCAAGGAATCGGAATGTCGAGACAGCTGGTTAGTAAGGCTCGTCATTGTTATCAAAACTCACATTTGTATTGCACAGATGTGAATCTGTCTCATTTGGTTCCCTTGACCTCATGAAGTGAGAACAACATGGTAGTTTAGGGTGAGTTCTGTACCCTGCTTAGCCCCTCATGCCAGTGCAGTAGGCTGCATAATCGAGCCTCTGCACTGCCAGCAAGCATCCAGAAGAAGCATCACCTGCCCATGTTCAGTGACATTCTGTGGAAGATTCAGCCCTTCCACTAGAAAGTGCAAGAGCACTTCCAAGAGCAAGAGATAGTGCACTGTCTCTGGGCTTTGTTCAGCTCTCTTATGCTTAATTCTCACCCAAACCCTATGAGACTTTTGGAATTCTGAAATTTATCCAGAGGCCAAAGTGACAGAAATGAGCCTAGGTTCCCAAACTCTCCTTCAGAAAGGCCAGGCCTCTGGCTCCATTGGGCATTGGAATTCCAGGAGCTACCATGCTAAAGGTCACCCCCGGCCTGCCCCTATCCTGAGCTCTGGATCATTCTGAAGAGACGTCCTGAGATGAAGCAGATGAGAACCCATGGACAGTGTGGGAAAATCCTATGTTGTATGGAGACTTGGAACAGCAATCTGAAACAATGATGCAAAGAAGGAGGCCAGGGAGTGAGGGGTAGGCAAGGAGAGTCTGCAAGGAGAACCAGGAGCTGGGGCTGGGAACCTTCTAAGCACATGGACAATGGGATGGGTAGAGCCATTCTGTGGTTGGTCAGAGTTCTGGAATCATCAACTTTGGCCAGAAATCCTGCTTTATCACCTACTGGGTGTATGATAGTGGGCAAGTTACATAGCCTTGTATCAGATTCCTGTTCTGTAAAATAGAGATGATGTTTACTTCCAGAGCTTATACCGGGAAAGAAATGAAAACCATATTCAAAGGACCAAACATACTTAACTGGCACATCACACTTCATCATTGATAGTTTCCATGATATTAAAACATTCCCTCAGGCTGTGCATCTGCATTTCTCCTCTTTATGGACAATAATGAGCCAGCAGGAAAACAGGAGGTAACCCTCATGATCAACAAGAGGGAAATTGTTAAGTAAACTAGTTGTCTTAGCGACACACCAAACTCAGGGGAATATTAAGAAGCCATTTTAAAGGATAAATATAAAGGACATAACCTTTTAAATGATTAGTTTAAAAAGACACAAAATTCTAAATGTACTCTCATTATAATTATGTAAACATATGGGCCTTACTGAAAAGACACGTGGAAAACTAAAAATAGAGTAATACATTTATGTATTTTTAAAAAATATTCATATCATCGGGCATTGTGGCAAATGCCTATAGTCCCAGCTACTCTAGAGATGGAGGTGGGGGGAATGACTTGGGCCCAGGAGTTTAAGACCTGCCTGGGCAACATAGCAAGACCTAGTCTCAAAATACATGCATATATCTCTATATATGTATTTATTTAATATATTTATCTTAATAAATATATATTTATGCAAATATATCATGTATTTATTATTAGAATAATATATATTTTATGTATTTTATAAATATAAGATATATTTATAAATATAATTATATATATATAAATAAATTTATGTGGTGCTCAACATCATTAGTTACTAGGGAAATACAAAGTAAAACTACTGTAAGATACCACTACACATCTACCAGGACACCTAAAATTGAAGGACAGATAAAACCAAGTGTTGACAAAGATGAGGAGCAACTGGAACTCTTACATTCTGTGGAAGGTTCAGCCCTTCCACTAGTTTGAAAACCATTTGGTAGTAGCTGCCAAGCCAAATGGAGTTATTCCCTATGACCTGGCATTTTCATTCTTGGGTGTAATCCCAACAGAAATGAGTGGTTATCTTTACTAAAAGATAAGTTTAAGAACATTCATAGAAGCGTTACTCAAAATAGTTCCCAAACCAGAAACAACCTTTGTCCATCTACAGGAGAATGGATAAATAAATGTAGTATATTCATACAATGGAACACTACACAGCAATGGAAAAGTACACATTACTGCTATAGACAAGGAAGAATCTCACAGATAAAATGTTGAGCAAAAGAAACCAGCACAAAAAAGCTCAAAACAGGCAAAAGTAATCTGTGGGGCTAAAGAGAAGCCAGAGAAGTGGGTGTTTTGTGAGGAAGCATTGACTGAGAGGGAGTATGAGTTCTGGGGTACTGAAAGTATTACAAATGTAATTTGAATGATGGTTACACAAGTGTATATAATTCATTGAGCTAATGCCTTAAGTAAGATTTATGTACTTTGCTGTACATGAGTCATACTTCAACTCAAAAAGCAGAAAATTTTTAATATTAGTATTAAGATTTCTAAAAATTCAAATCAGGCAAAAATTTAAGATAAAATCTGATTGAGTTTCTTTCCTATCTCTATTCCCTTGAAGGTTTTAGTTTGGAGAATTACCTGATGTACTCAGTGAGAATATATTTCTAAGACAAAAACAGTTAGACATTTTTAAAATATGATGCAAAGCATAATGCAGTTAAATCTATTTTTGGTGTCTGTTTTTCATTTTTGTTGTGTAACATTGAAAAGTCTTTTCCTTTCCAGATCCCTCTGAGCTATAGTTTGGCCACTTATAAAAAGGTTGAGAATTTTCCCTGCCTCATTTGAGCCATAAGAATTTATGAACGAAACCAAAAAGGTTGAGAATTTTCCCTGCTTCATTTGGGCCATAAGAATTTATGAACGAGGCCGGGCGCGGTGGCTCACGCTTGTAATCCCAGCACTTTGGGAGGCCGAGGCAGGCGGATCACGAGGTCAGGAGATCGAGACCACGGTGAAACCCCGTCTCTACTAAAAATACAAAAAAATTAGCCGGGTGTAGTGGCGGCCCTGTAGTCCCAGCTACTCGGAGGCTGAGGCAGGAGAATGGCGTGAACCCAGGAGGCGGAGGTTGCAGTGAGCCGAGATCGCGCCACTGCACTCCAGCCTGGGAGACAGAGAAAGACTCTGTCTCAAAAAAAAAAAAAAAAAACAAAAAAAAAAAAAAAACAAAAAAAAAAAAAAAGAATTTATGAAGGAAAACCTGCTGGCACTTAAAAATATTGAACATTCTTAAATATTTTAAATGCTTCATATGGTATTCCACTCTAGATGAGCCCATGCACTAGATGTATCTGTGGGACCCTTTATATTTAGCCAGATCCCTTTTCTCCTTATTTAACTTCTGTCTTTTGAATATATACTGTATTCTGAAACATAAATGCTTAAAATAAAGTTTCTAACAATTTATTCAAGTCACTGATATACCTTTAGTGGTTTCTTGAGCTTGAGCTTCACTCCTGGAATGAAATTTATGTTGAATGCTGTTTTCATCTGTCTGGAATGCTATAACAAAATGCCATAAACTGAATGGCTTATAAAAAACAAAAATTTATTTCTCACATATGGAGGTTGTGAAGTCCAAAGTCAAGGAACCAATAGATTTTAAGCTTGGTGAAGGTCTGTTTCTTGGTTCATAGATGGTGTCTCCTCTCTGCATCTTCACATGGTGGAGGGGGCCCAGCTCCCTGGGGCCTCTTTTATAAAGGCAATAATCTCATTATAAAGGCTCTACCCTCATGACCTAATCACCTCCCAAAAGTCCCACCTTCTAATACCATCATCTTGGGTGTTAGAACCTCAACATATGAATTTTCAGGGGTCTCAAACATTCAGACTATAGCAAATGGAGTTGCAAATAGATACCTCAAATTTCAAATTGTAGATTGTTATTATCTGTGCAGTTTATTTTTTATTGTATTGTATTTTCTGCCTTTTTAATAAAAGCCTTTAACTGGGGTGAGATGGTATCTCATTGTAGTTTTGATCTGCATTTCACTGATGATTAGTGATATTGAACATTTCTTCATATACCTTTTGGCCATTTGTATGTCTTCTTTTGAAAAATGTCTGTTTGGATCTTTTGCCCATTTTTACATTAGATTATTTGGCATTTTTGCTATTGAGTTGTTTGAGTTCCTTCTATATTCTGGTTATTAGTCCCTAGACAGATGTGTAGTTTGCAAATATTTTCTCCTATTCTGTGGTGTATTAGTCTGTTTTCACACTGCTATAAAGATACTATCCAAGACTGGGTGATTTATAAACAAAAGAGGTTTAATTGACTCGCAGTTCCACATCGTTGGAGAGGTCTCAGGAAACTTACAATTATGGAGGAAGGAGAAGCTGGCACATCTTACATGGCAGCAGGCAACAGACACAGTGTGAGAGAGGAACTCTCAAACACAAAACCATCAGATCACATGAGAACCGTCAAACACGTATAAAATCATTAGATGTAATGAGAACTGTCAAACACTTATAAAACCATCAGACCTCATGAGAACTCACTCACTAAACAGTATGGGGGAAATAGCCCCCATGATCCAATCGCCTCCCACCAGGTTCCTCCCTCAACACCTGGGGATTACAATTCAAGATCAGATTTGGGCAGGGACACAAAGCCAAACCATATCACATGGGTTGTCTTTTTACTTTATTGATTGTTTCCTTTGCCGTACAGAAGTTTTTTTAGCTTGATATAATCCCATTTGCCTATTTTTGTTTGGTTGTCTCTGCTGTTGAGATCTTGCACAAAGAATATTTTCCCAGACTAATGTCTGAGACCATTTCCTCAATGTTTTCTTCTAGTAGTTTCACAGTTTCCTGTCTTAGATTTAAATATTTAACTCATTTTTGGGCTGGGTGCAGCCCACTGCACACTGTTCACACCTGTAATCCTAGCACTTTGGGAGGCCAAGGTGGTAGGATCACTTGAGCCCAGGAGTTCAAGACCAGCCTGGACAACACAGTGAAACCCCATCTCTACTAAAATACAAAAAAAATTAGCCAGGCATGGTGGCAAGCACCTGTAGTCCCAGCTACTCGGGAGGTTGAGGCAGGAGAATCACTTGAACCCTGGAGGCGGAAGTTGCAGTGAGCCAAGGTCACACCACTGCACTCCAGCCTGAGCAACAGAGAGAGACTCTGTCTCCAAAAAAATAATAATTATAATAATAATAAATATTTAACTCCTTTTTAATTGATTTTTTAATATAGTGAGATGAGGTCTAGTTTCATTATTCTGCATATGGAAATCCAGTTTTCCCAGCCCCACTTATTAAAGAGACTGTCCTTTCCCCCATTGTATATTCTGGGCACCTCTGTGAAAAATGAGTTGGCTGTAAGTGTGTGGATTTATATCTGGGTTCTCTATTCTGTTACATTTGTCTATGTGTCAGATTTTATGCCAATACTATGCTGATTTGGTTACTATAACTTTGTAGTATATTTTGAAGTCAGGTAGTATGATGCCTCTAGCTTTATTCTTTTTGCTCAGGGTTGTTTTGGCTATTCAAAGTCTTTTGTGGTTCCATATAAATTTTAGGATTGTTTTTTCTATTTCTGTGAAGAAGATCATTGGTGTTTAGATAGGGATTGCATTGAATCTGTAAATTGTATTGGGTAGAATTGTCATTTTAATAATATTAAATCTTCCAATCCATGAGCATGGAATATATTCCCAGTTTTCATGTGTCCTCTTCAATTTCTTTCATCAATATTTGATCATTTTCCTTGTATAGATTTTTCATTTCTTTGGTTAAATTCATTGCTAGATATTGTGCAGTTTAGATAGCTTAATGGATTTGATAAGAAGCTTGTCTTGTTACCACATCATTGTGTACTATGGACTTGCCCCTTCAGGGTCTGCCCAGAACGTTCTCAAGCCCAGGAATCCCTTTCAGAATCCAGCTCCACCATTCCAGGAAGGGGGAAGAGTGAAGAAGCCTCACTTCTGCAGATGTTCTCTGCCGATTTGGGGGTGGGTATGTGCATACTGACTGCAGTGACCTCACCCACAGATGGGCTAACCAAGCTGTAACAGTTTATTAGATACTAGAATGGTTCCATGAATATGTCATTCACCATTTCTTTAGTAAATTCAATTTACATCATCATCTGTCTACAAGATAAAGAATACTTTATGTGCCTCCTGGGTTCAAGCGATTCTCATGCCTTATCCTCCCTAGTAGCTGGGATTACAGTGACCAGTTTTCTTAATGAAGTATTTTTCCCACTGGGGAAAAGAAAACCAAGAAAGCTTTCCCTCCACAATTGTTGGGGAGGGCGCTCATGTTCTGGCCTTTCTCCACTTTCCTACCTGGCATTCGTCATTCTTGGAACCTCCCGCCCCTTCTTCTGCGTCATTGCTGTTTCTGTGCGCATTATAAGCTTGCAGTTAATTCACCACATGAACTAAAGTCAGAATAATGACATATGGAATTTCAGGCTGATTTGCTGTACAAGGAGATCTAAGCATATGCCTCTTGAGAACAGGCATTGCTGTTACACAGTACTGTGAACACATCCATACTGGATTAATTTGGAGTTTGCAAAGTGTAAAAAAAAATCAGACCTCTCAATAACTACAACCATGATTATAAAAGTCAAACCACCAGACTATGAGTCTGTATCCAAGGAATGGTACTGAAGATTTTCAACCCCACTGAGCCTCTTATACAGATGGCTAACAGAGTCTGGGCTGAAGAAGAGATGTATACATTATCTTTTTCTGTAGGTTTCTCCTTAGACACCACCTGGGCAGCTGACCTATTTCATTGTCAGAGGCAATGACATGAGTCTCATATGTGATATTTTTCCAACAACTTTAAGCTTCATAATAAATAATTTTGAAAACCTGCAGCTCAGCACTTGGCATTTCACCAGAACTTTCCCAACTCCCAAAAGGCAAATCTGTTATTCTATTCCACCATGGAGTGCCTGGTTTATCTTTCCCAGGAGAAAATGTAAAAATAAATAAATAAATAAATAAAATAAAAGCCTAGAGAATTTGGTTTGGAGGATATATAATGAACAGATAAAATGATCCTAGAACAATAGTCCCTTATAAAAGTTATATCAGGCCTAGATTCTTCTAGGAATAGATATATATAAATAATAATAATCTAATATCCTAATTTTTATTCCCTTTGAACTCATTAGCAGATTTCTCAAATACCAGGTAAGAGAGAGCAACCCAGATAAAATAGACAAACAAAAGACAGCATGTATTTTAGAATAATTACAGAATCCTGAGCATAAATATCCTAGTGTTGCTAATATCATACTTTCTAATCAACAGAGGACATAAAGATTTAATGCTGTCTTTATAGCACATGAAAAATTTATTTTTGCTTACTGAGGAAAGAAGTATAAAAATTGATTTTATACGGTCCATTTAAAAAAAAAGATAAGTCTTTACTATGGAGGAAAAAAAATCTCAATGTTTGGTCATATTTACATATGTTGAGTTCTAGAAGTACAGATTTAGACTGACATTGAATGGCCAGATTTATTTCTGTGAGGCGAATCTGGAAAACCTCTCTACAAATGTAAACCATCAGGGAAAAGGGTGGCATCAGGTCTGACAGGGGCTTGTTGATTTTAAATATGGCACATGTTATTTTAACCAAAATTTAAAATGCTATCAAAATGTTTTAAAATGTTCAAATCAAAAGTGAGTTATTATTTCCAGGCTGAGCACAGTGGCTTATGCCTGTAATCCCAGCACTTTGGGAAGCTGAGGCAGACGGATCACCTGAGGTCAGTAGTTTGAGACCAGCCTGGCCAACATGGTGAAACCTCGTCTCTACTAAAAATACAAAAATTAGCCAGGTGCATATCTGTAATCTTGGCTACTCAGGAGGCTGAGGCAGGAGAACTGTTCGAACTCAAGAGGCAGAGATTTCAGTAAACAAAGATCGCACCACTGCACTCCAGCCCAGGCAACAGAGCAAGACTCTGTCTTAAAAAAAAAAAAAAAAAAAAGAAAGAAAGAAATTATTATCATTCCCGGTTAGGCCTACAAAATGGGATGCAATAATCACCTCTGTCTGCTTGTCAAATGCAGCTGTTATATCCAGCTGTGGTGGCAAAGAGTCTTCCCTTATAAGTGTTTGAAAGCATCCCCTGAGATGAACCAGCTCACTCAGACCTTGGCCAGTCAAACAGCTACTCAATTGCTTAAAGTGGCCAACTACATTCAGGCACAGAGCAAGAAAAGCAGAGAGCTGCCAGAAAAGGGGTATCCCCACTGAGACTGCCAGTCCTTTAAGCAGGTGTTTATAAAGTCACCACCTTGGTGGAGAACAAGAAGGCTCACCTGGGGATGACTGCACATGTGTGGATTCCACTGAGCTGTTGTTCTTCCTGCTGCCTTGGGCTCTAAAATGGGAGTTTCCTAGTTCATTATCAAGGGAAAAGCCAGACTGGTGGGATGTTTCGTCTACAGAAAGACATGCACCACCATTGCCTTTACATAGGTTAACTCAGAAGACAAAGGAGGCCTAGCTAAGCTGGTGGAAACTACCAGGACCAATTACAATGACAGATATGACAAGATCTGCTATCATTGGGGATAACATTCTATCAAATTTATGGCTCTCATTGCTAAGCTCAAAAAGCAAGGCTAAAGAACTTGTCACCAAACTGGGATAAAGATTTAATATTACCTTTACTGTACATAAAAATAAAAATTAACCTTCAAACATATTAATCTCATTAAAATACCTTTATTCTCCAAATTTGCATGGTACTATACCCTAGAACACACAGACTCATTTACTATTTACAGCTCATGATCTCCCCAAGCCAATGAAATATTCTTTGTCCCTCTACCTTATATTTTAATTTCCTGGGTGCCTGTCCTCGCTCTCCTAATAGATAGACTGCAAGCTTATAGAAGAAAAGAAGTGTATGTTTCTTCTCCTTGGACTGAGTTCATTTAGGTCTAAGATCGTTTTGTTGTTGTTGTTTACATTCTTACAGCTCCTAGCACAGCTCTGCACATGTGGAAACAGTACAGAGGCCAATGAGCAATGCACAATAGGGCCCCTGGGAACTCAACCGTGCACCCACATCTACAGCACATATCAGTCTCTCCGCTTCTGGGGATTATCTACACACTACAAGTGGTAAATTGGTTAGTAGTTACCAATTCTGTCACAATCAAATGTTTGTACTCCTCTGAAATTCATGTTGAAACTTAATTTCCAATGTAATAATATTAAGACATAGGGCCTTGAGGAGGTGATTTGGTCATGAGGGCATCTCCCTCTTGAATGGGATTAAGGCATTTATCAAAGAAGCTTCACCAGGATTCAGCCCTTTTTGCCCCTGCACCTTCTGCCATATGAGGACACAGTCACAAGGTGCCATCATGGAAGCAGAGAGCGCAGCCGCCACTAGACACCAAGTCTGCTGGCACCTTGATCTTGGACTTCCCACCTCCAGAACTGTAAGAAATAAATTTCTGTTCTTTATGAATGACCCAGCCTCTGGTATTTTGTTATAGCAGTACAAATGGACAAACACATACAAAATATCAGAGCCTGGGTAATTTATAAAGAACAGAAATTTATAACTATGGATAAAAGTCAGTATAACACTAGCCCGTGCTGTGGTAACAAATAGACACCCAAATCTCACTGGGGTATCACAGTAAAAGTCTCCTTCCACTATTCACAATATGTCTAGTGCAGGTAAAGAGCTCTCCAGGGATGTTTTTTTGATGCAATGACTCAAAGATAGAGGCTGCTTCTGTTGTGTGGCTCCTCCATGTCAAAATGGTCACACCAAACAAGAAGATGATGAAAAGCCTATGCTTGTTTTTAACTGTCTCAGTCCAAAAGTGACAAAAATTCATTTTTCTCATGGCACATCAGCCTGATCTAGATACATGGCCCCAGTTCAACTATGACTGAATGAAGAACTAGGGGAGCCCATGGAATATTTAGTGAACACTACTGTCTCAAGCATACAACCAATTGTTTTTTTTGAGACAGAATCTCACTTTGTTGCCCAGGCTGGAGTGCAGTGGCTTGATCTCAGCTCACTACAACCTCCGCCTCCTAGGTTCAAGCAATTCTCCTTCCTCAGCCTCCCAAGTAGTTGGGATTACAGGTGTGCGCCACCATATCTGGCTAATTTTTGTATTTTTAGTAGAGACAGGGTTTCACCATGCTGGCCAGGCTGGTCTCGAACTCCTGACCTCAAGTAATCTGCCCACCTTGGCCTCTCAAAGTGCTGGGATTATAGGTGTGAGCCACCATGCCCAGCCACAATCAAATTTTTTTAATGGAACCAAGGGACCAGTTACAGAATGCCACTTGTATAGTGATACAGCTGTACCAACAAGGCGCATAACAATATATTTTATTGTGTAAATTAATTAAGAGCTCCATATTTTTATATTAAAATAAAATCCCTATTCATGCAATTGATCTTTATCATTTTCAAGGAAAGCAAGTCCTATAAAGAAAATGTGTTTTTATTTCGTACAAAGCAATGAGGTGTTATGACTTGGCTTTGGAAGAAAGTTCTTAAAATAATACATCAGGCTCATCTGTTGAGGCCGTCCCTTCTGCTGCAGCTTGCTATTGCCCAGTTTTCTATCTCTTATAATAGTAACCAGCTTTGAAGCCAAAATAAACTCTCTAGTTCTCTAGAACACCCCATCTGCTTCATCCTTCAACACCAGGAGTCCTTCCAAAGCTCTTAATGGCTGAGGCAATGCATAGTATAAATTAATTGTCATGTGGCTTCATTCCATCAAGGCTAAAAAGATTATTA
>JAKGGE010001174.1:995000-1059956 GCA_023748175.1 Hoolock leuconedys | reverse complement strand
TGGCCAAGATGGTGAAACCCTGTCTCTACTAAAAATACAAAAAAAAAAAAAAAAGAGAAAGGTCCAAAATTGATAATCTAACCTTTACCTTAACAAACAAGCAAAGGGATGGCTATGATAAGAGAAGAAATCAATGCAACAAGGCCAGGTGTGGTGGCTCACACCTGTAATCCCAGCACTTTGGGAGCCCAGGGGGGTGGATTACCTGAGCTCAGGAATTCAAGACCAGCCTGGGCAACATGGCGAAACTGTCTGTATCCAAACTACAAAGAAAAATCAGCCAGGCATGGTGGCATGTGCCTGTGGTCCCAGCTACTTGGGAGGCTAAGGTGGGAGGGTCTCCTGAGCCTGGGAGGCAGAGGTTGCAGTGAGCTGAAATTGTGCCACTGCACCCAGCCTGGGCAACATGGCTAAACTGTCTGTATCCAAACTACAAAGAAAAATCAGCCAGGCATGGTGGCATGTGCCTGTGGTCCCAGCTACTGAGGAGGCTGAGGCAGGTGGATCACGAGGTCAAGAGTTCAAGATCGGCCTGGCCAAGATGGTGAAACCCCGTTTCTACTACAAATACAAAAAATTAGGTAGGCGTGGTGGCAGGCGCCTGTACTCCCAGCTACTCAGGAGGCTGAGGCAGGAGAATGACATGAACCCAGGAGGCAGAGGTTGCAGTGAGCTGAAATTGTGCCACTGCACTCCAGCCTGGGCAACAGAACAAGACTCCGTCTCAAAAAAAAAAAAAGAGAAAGGTCCAAAATCGATAATCTAACCTTTTACCTTAACAAACTAGCAAAGGGATGGCTATGATAAGAGAAGAAATCAATGCAACAAGGCCAGGTGTGGTGGCTCACACCTACAGTCCCAGCACTTTGGGAGCCCAGGGGGGTGGATTACCTGAGCTCAGGAATTCAAGACCAGCCTGGGCAACATGGCGAAACTGTCTGTATCCAAACTACAAAGAAAAATCAGCCAGGCATGGTGGCATGTGCCTGTGGTCCCAGCTACTTGGGAGGCTAAGGTGGGAGGGTCTCCTGAGCCTGGGAGGCAGAGGTTACAGTGAGCTGAGATTGCGACACTGCACACCAACCTGGGTCACAGAGACCCCATCTCAAAAAGAAAAAAAAAAGATATCAACGCAACAAAAAAAGAGAAAAACCATAAAAATTAATGAAACCAAAGCTGTTTCTTTGAAAAACTCAATAAAACAAGATAGCAAACCACAAAATACCAAATGATATAGTCAAGACTTTAAGGCAAAAAACGTCTTCTGAACAATGATTGAGGTGAAAGAGTGCGTTGGCTGGAGTTACGATAGTAACCTGCCTTGAGCAAATAGTATTCAGACGAGCAAGGAGAAAAGACTGCAGGTGAGATAACAGCTCAAACCCTACTACGAAAGCTAGACTGAACATCTCGCATGTCCACAGGATGGGACAACCAGGCAGATCTACAGAAAGGAGGGGGGCCGGGTGTGGTGGCTTATGCCTGTAATCATAGCACTTTGCGAGGCCGAGGCGGGCGGATCATGGGGTCAGGAGTTCGAGACCAGCCTGACCAACATGGTGAAACCCTATCTCTACTAAAAATACAAAAATTAGCTGGGCATGGTGTCAGGCACCTGTAATCCCAGCTACTGAGGAGGCTGAGGCAGGAGAATTACTTAAACCCGGGAGGCGGAGGTTGCAGTGAGCTGAAATTGTGCCACTGCACTCCAGCCTGGGCAACAGAACAAGACTCCGTCTCAAAAAAAAAAAAAGGGAGAGCCAGGGGCCAATGATGGGCTAGTTATTGGGGTATAGGCAAGTGGACAATTCCCATTAGGTTTAGTAAATTCTCTGACTGCACTTGGAATTGCTGATGTGTATAACGGAACACAGTATTTCTGTCGTAGTTAACAGTGCTCTATCCCTGAAGGGGAGGAAGCATAAATTCCTGAAGAGCCCAGTGTTCCTTTACTAAATAGCAGAAATTCCTGGGAGATAAGGGGAGGCAGGAAGGAAAATAATATTTACTCAGGTCTACATGTACTAGGTAACATGGTAAGAAATTTAAATATATTATACCTCTTATGTCTTCATAAAAAAACAAGTTATAGAACTTGCCCATGACACAGCTTTTTTTTTTTTTTTTGAGATGGAGTCTCACTTTGTCACCCAGGCTGGAGTGCAGTGGCGCAATCTCAGCTCACTGCAACCTCCACCTCCAGGGCTCAAGTGATTCTCCTGCTTCAGCCTCCAGAGTAGCTGGGACTAC
The DNA here is from genome assembly GCA_023748175.1 of Hoolock leuconedys. NCBI lineage: Eukaryota > Metazoa > Chordata > Mammalia > Primates > Hylobatidae > Hoolock > Hoolock leuconedys. The sequence goes on along the minus strand of JAKGGE010001174.1, from coordinate 1,057,706 downwards.
AGAAATGCGCCACCACACCTGGTTAATTTTTGTATTTTTAGTAGAGATGGGATTTCACCATATTGGCCAGGCTGGTCTTGAACTCCTGACCTCGTGATCCACCTACCTCGGCCTCCCAAAGTGCTGTGATTACAGGCATGAGCCACCACACCCGGCCTATTTATTTATTTTTAAATATAAACAGGATCTTGCTATGTTGCCTAAGTTGGTCTCAATTCCTGGGCTCAAGTAGTCCTCCCACCTCGCCTCCCAAAGTGCTGGGATTGCAGGCATAAGCCACTGTGCCCAGCTTTATCAAGCAATTTATCAAGTAATATGGCTTACTAAATACCCTGTTTCATTTAATTCTCACAAAAGCCGTCTGAGCTAGATCAGATCAGTATCCCTATTTTACAGATGAGGGAATTGAGGCCCAGCATGGGCAATTTTCCCAAGATCCCAACTAGTAATATGACAAAGGTATGATGTGAACCCCATCTGACTCCAGAGCCTGTGCTTCTAACCAGCAGAGTCAACTGCATCCCAACCCTCTCAGACACCTCCACCTCAGCCTCTAACTTCTTATATCCAGTTCCCTGATGCCTACAATTCTTCCCCAGGCCAATGGCCTCTTCTGCTCTCTTCTCTCCCCTTCCAGGATCTCAATGGGGTCCAGCATTCTTTTTTTTTTTTTGAGACAGAATCTCGCTCTGTCACCCAGGCTGGAGTGCAGTGTTGCAATCTCGGTTCACTGCAAGCTCTGCCTCCCAGGTTCCTACCATTCTCCTGCCTCAGCCTCCCAAGTAGCTGGTACCACAGTCGCCCGACACCACGCCTGGCTAATTTTTTGTATTATTAGTAGAGATGGGATTTCACCATATTGGCCAGGCTGGTCTTGAACTCCTGACTTGGTGATTTGCCCACCTTGGCATCCCAAAGTGCTGGGATTACAGGTATGAGCCACCGCGCCCGGCTGGGTCCAGCACTCTTGATTCCCTTGCATCCAATCCCTTACCACTCCACAACTGTCTTCTAACAGAGCTCAATTCCTTAATCACCAATGTAATCTATCCACCTTCTCCATCCCTGTCACTGAGTAGCTGGGTGATTCTGGGAAAAACAAATGCTCAGAGTTGTCTTCCCAAAACCCACCTGAGCTCTCAACACACCTTCCAATCCCTCTCAGTTTCTTCAGCAATCATCATCATACCCTAATACCATCAAATTCACTACGCACAACTCTTTCCCCTAACTCCAGCCCAAGCAAAGCTGAAAATCTCAAAATCCTGTTATAGCTTCCCACTAACCTCATCTATATCCACATCTTTCCAGACCTCTTTCCTGTTAGGGTCAAAGGATTTTTCCTCTGCTTGCTCTTTATTCTATCCCTAGTGAAATCCTCTGCACCTCTGCTCATCACTACCTACTTTTCTTTCTTTGAGACGAGTCTTGCTCTGTCACCCAGGCTGGAGTGCAGTGTTGCAATCTCGGTTCACTGCAAGCTCTGCCTCCCAGGTTCCTACCATTCTCCTGCCTCAGCCTCCGCAAGTACCTGAGATTACAGACACCCGCCACCGCCTGGCTAATTTTTTTTTATTTTAGTAGAGACGGGTTTCACCATGTTAGCCAGGATGGTCTCATCTCCTGACCTTGTGATCCACCCGCCTTGGCCTCCCAAAGTGCTGGGATTACAGGCGTGAGCCACTGTGTCTGGCCAATTCCACACTTTTCTATTGTACACTGAACTGCTACTGGGCTCCTTAATTAAAACATACCTGAGTCACTGTCATTCAAAAACACCTGCACTGACTTACAGCTCCCTCTAGGTGGCATCTGATGTCCTCCCTTCTCTTCAACTGGCAAACAGATTGTCCTTGCTGTCTCCACTCACTTACTTCCCATGAAGCCTCACTCACTGCCATCTGGCTCCCACCCCTACTATTTCTGTAACAGCTCCTGCTAAGGTCACCAATGACGTCCTAACTGCCAAATCCAATGGATACTTTTCAGTCCTTATCTAACCGAAATGCTCTTAGGCAACTGACACCGCTAAGCATCCACCCCAATTCTGGACACGTGTTCCTGAAAGCCTTGGTTCCAAGATCCAGCACTCTCCCACAGGTTCTGGCCACACTTAATCTTGGTATTCCCCACAGTTCCAAATTCGTCCCTCTCCTCACTCTACATTGTCCCTGGGTGATGTCACTCATTCTTGAGCTTTTCACCTTTTGTGGACAGGCTCCTAAATCTACATCTTTAATCCAGACCTGTTCTCCATGCTTCTTCAGACTGGCACTCACCTAAGAACCTCTAAGTTATCCCTGACTGCTCTTACCTTTCTAGTTTCATTTCTCTTCCTTGAATGTCACACTCATACTTTTAAATCGAATCTAACAGATCATCAATTACAGAGGCACCACTAAGGGAGCAGAAGCAATCGGGAATCTACGCATGTGTATATATGTACTTAAATATGTATCTTGGAACTGAAGAAATATGGTATAAATAAATACCTGGAGAAATCTCCACCTGAATGTTCTCAGGAATTTCAAACTTTATATATCCTAAACTAGATTTCTTTATCTTCCGTCCTAAACCTGCTCTTGTTCATGTAGTCTTCCAGTTGGTGGCACTAACATCCACCTAGTCACCCATGCCAAAATCTGCACATCTTTTTTTTTTTGAGACGGAGTCTCGCTCTGTTGCCCAGGCTGGAGTGCAGTGACGTGATCTCGGCTCACTGCAAGCTCCACCCCCTGGGTCCACGCCATTCTCCTGCCTCAGCCACCTGTGTAGCTGGGATTACAGGCGTGAGCCCCCACACCCGGCCTGCTCTCATCGTTTTTATCTGGACTTCTTCAGTGGTCCCCAAACCTGGTCTCCCGACCTATCCTTTCAGGTACATCCTTCTCACAGCTGCAAGAGTGAATCATCTAACACAGAAATTTGACAAAGTCTACAGCTGTAGTGTGGGAAGTTAAAAAAAAAAAAAAAAAAAAGAAGAAAAACAAATCTAACAAAGTCACTCTGTGCTTAAGACCCTTACATAATTCTTCCTAAGGTGTGCAATGCCCTCCATGTCCATGATATGGCTCTCCACTATTTATCCAGCCTCATCTCTTAACATTCCCAATTCCACACTTTTCTATTGTACACTGAACTGCTACTGGGCTCCTTAATTAAAACATACCTGAGTCACTGTCATTCAAAAACACCTGCACTGACTTACAGCTCCCTCTAGGTGGCATCTGATGTCCTTCCTTCTCTTCAACTGGCAAACAGATTGTCCTTGCTGTCTCCACTCACTTACTTCCCATGAAGCCTCACTCACTGCCATCTGGCTCCCACCCCTACTATTTCTGTAACAGCTCCTGCTAAGGTCACCAATGACGTCCTAACTGCCAAATCCAATGGATACTTTTCAGTCCTTATCTAACCGAAATGCTCTTAGGCAACTGACACCGCTAAGCATCCACCCCAATTCTGGACACGTGTTCCTGAAAGCCTTGGTTCCAAGATCCAGCACTCTCCCACAGGTTCTGGCCACACTTAATCTTGGTATTCCCCACAGTTCCAAATTCGTCCCTCTCCTCACTCTACATTGTCCCTGGGTGATGTCACTCATTCTTGAGCTTTTCACCTTTGTGGACAGGCTCCTAAATCTACATCTTTAATCCAGACCTGTTCTCCATGCTTCTTCAGACTGGCACTCACCTAAGAACCTCTAAGTTATCCCTGACTGCTCTTACCTTTCTAGTTTCATTTCTCTTCCTTGAATGTCACACTCATACTTTTAAATCGAATCTAACAGATCATCAATTACAGAGGCACCACTAAGGGAGCAGAAGCAATCGGGAATCTACGCATGTGTATATATGTACTTAAATATGTATCTTGGAACTGAAGAAATATGGTATAAATAAATACCTGAGAAATCTCCACCTGAATGTTCTCAGGAATTTCAAACTTTATATATCCTAAACTAGATTTCTTTATCTTCCGTCCTAAACCTGCTCTTGTTCATGTAGTCTTCCAGTTGGTGGCACTAACATCCACCTAGTCACCCATGCCAAAATCTGCACATCTTTTTTTTTTTTGGAGACAGAGTCTCACCCTGCTGCCAGGCTGGAGTGCACTGGTGGAATCTCGGCTCACTGCAACCTCTGCCTCCTGGGTTCAAGCGATTCTCCTGCCTCAGCCACCTGTGTAGCTGGGATTACAGGTGTGTGCCACCACGCCCGACTAATTTTCATATTTTAAGTAGAGATGGGGTTTCCCCATGTTGGTCAGGCTGGTCTCAAACTCCTGACCTCAGGTGATCCACCTGCCTGGGCCTCCCAAAGTGATGAGATTACAGGCGTGAGCCCCCACACCCGGCCTGCTCTCATCGTTTTTATCTGGACTCAGTGGTCTCCAAACCTGGTCTCCCGACCTATCCTTTCAGGTACATCCTTCTCACAGCTGCAAGAGTGAATCATCTAACACAGAAATTTGACAAAGTCTACAGCTGTAGTGTGGGAAGTTAAAAAAAAAAAAAAAAAAAGCTGAAACTTTCTTGAGTCCCAACATTCTGAGCACCAACATGATGCTCAAAGGAAATGCTCATTGGGGCATTTCAAATTTTGGATTGGGTATGCTGAACCTGTAAGTATAATGAAAATATTAAAAAACAAAATCCGAAATCCAAAACATTTCTGGTCCCAAGAATTTTGGATAAAGGAAACTCAACCGTAATGCAATAGTTCTAAAACACAATAGAACGTATCCTTAACAGACTTAACTAAAAAACAGGAAACATTCTGTTCATGCAAATGCCACACATTTGAGATATGAAGGTTGGAATGCAAGAAAAATGTTATAGCTAAGAGTTACTCTAATGGAAACCAGAGTAATGTAACTTTTTTTTTTTTTGGAGACAGAGTCTCACCCTGCTGCCAGGCTGGAGTGCACTGGTGGAATCTCGGCTCACTGCAACCTCTGCCTCCTGGGTTCAAGCGATTCTCCTGCCTCAGCCACCTGTGTAGCTGGGATTACAGGTGTGTGCCACCACGCCCGACTAATTTTCATATTTTAAGTAGAGATGGGGTTTCCCCATGTTGGTCAGGCTGGTCTCAAACTCCTGACCTCAGGTGATCCACCTGCCTGGGCCTCCCAAAGTGATGAGATTACAGGCGTGAGCCCCCACACCCGGCCTGCTCTCATCGTTTTTATCTGGACTTCTTCAGTGGTCCCCAAACCTGGTCTCCCGACCTATCCTTTCAGGTACATCCTTCTCACAGCTGCAAGAGTGAATCATCTAACACAGAAATTTGACAAAGTCTACAGCTGTAGTGTGGGAAGTTAAAAAAAAAAAAAAAAAAAAAAAAAAAAAGCTGAAACTTTCTTGAGTCCCAACATTCTGAGCACCAACATGATGCTCAAAGGAAATGCTCATTGGGGCATTTCAAATTTTGGATTGGGTATGCTGAACCTGTAAGTATAATGAAAATATTTCAAGGCTGGGCACGGTGGCTCACACCTATAATCCAGCAGTATGAGAGGCTAAGGCAGGAGGACTGCTTGAACCCAGAGAGTCTGAGACCAGCCTGGACAAGAGAGTGGGATCCCAGCTTTACAAAAAATTTAAAAATTAGGCCAGGCGCGGTGGCTCACGCCTGTAATCCCAGCACTTTGGGAGGCTGAGACAGGCGGATCACAAGGTCAGGAGATCGAGACCATCCTGGCTAACATGGTGAAACCCCGTCTCTACTAAAAATACAAAAAAAAAAAAAAAGAAAAAAAAAAAAAAGAAAAAAAAAAAAAGAAAAAAAAAAAAAAGAAAAAAAAAAAATGAAAAAAAAAAAAAAGAAAAAAAAAAAAAGAAAAAAAAAAAAAAAAAGAAAAAAAAAAAAAAGAAAAAAAAATTAAAAATTAGCCAGGCATGGTGGCATATGCACCTGTGGTCCCAGATACTCAGGAGGCTGAGGTGTGAGGATCACTTGACCTGCAGTGAGCTATGGTAGTGCCACTGCACTCCAGCCTAAGTGACAGTGAGACCCTGTCTCTACATAAAAAAAAAAAAAGAAAAAAAAAAAAAAAAAGAAAAAAAAATTAAAAATTAGCCAGGCATGGTGGCATATGCACCTGTGGTCCCAGATACTCAGGAGGCTGAGGTGTGAGGATCACTTGAGCTGCAGTGAGCTATGGTAGTGCCACTGCACTCCAGCCTAAGTGACAGTGAGACCCTGTCTCTACTAAAAATACAAAAAAAAAAAAAAAAAAAGAAAAAAAAAAAAAGAAAAAAAAAAAAAGAAAAAAAAAAAAAAAAGAAAAAAAAATTAAAAATTAGCCAGGCATGGTGGCATATGCACCTGTGGTCCCAGATACTCAGGAGGCTGAGGTGTGAGGATCACTTGACCTGCAGTGAGCTATGGTAGTGCCACTGCACTCCAGCCTAAGTGACAGTGAGACCCTGTCTCTACTAAAAATACAAAAAATTAGCCAGGCATGGTGGCATATGCACCTGTGGTCCCAGATACTCAGGAGGCTGAGGTGTGAGGATCACTTGAGCTGCAGTGAGCTATGGTAGTGCCACTGCACTCCAGCCTGGCGACAGAGTGAGACTCCGTCTCAAAAAAAAAAAAAAAAGAAAAAAAAAAAAAGAAAAAAAAAAAAAAAAGAAAAAAAAAAAAAGAAAAAAAAAAAAAGAAAAAAAAAAAAAAAAAAAAAAAGACAAAAAAAAAAAAAGAAAAAAAAAAAAAAAAAAAAAAAAAAAAAAAAAAAAAAAAAAAAAAAAGCTGAAACTTTCTTGAGTCCCAACATTCTGAGCACCAACATGATGCTCAAAGGAAATGCTCATTGGGGCATTTCAAATTTTGGATTGGGTATGCTGAACCTGATAATGAAAATATTAAAAAACAAAATCCGAAATCCAAAACATTTCTGGTCCCAAGAATTTTGGATAAAGGAAACTCAACCGTAATGCAATAGTTCTAAAACACAATAGAACGTATCCTTAACAGACTTAACTAAAAAACAGGAAACATTCTGTTCATGCAAATGCCACACATTTGGAGATATGAAGGTTGGAATGCAAGAAAAATGTTATAGCTAAGAGTTACTCTAATGGAAACCAGAGTAAGGTAACTTTTTAATTCTGTGAAAACTTACGTAGCTGAAAATTCCTCAGATTTTTCTTTCTCAATTCCAGTTGCCTTCAGCTGGGCCTCTGAAGGTAAGTGAAGGAGAAATGAACCCTGAGATGCCTATGAGTGCTGCTTTTTCACAGGTTCTCTATGCCACTGGTTAACATGACTTAGATAAGCCCCTGAGAAAATGCAAAAATAATGCTTTTCTGTTCAAAATAATAAATCCAACTTTTACTCCTGCCTTAATTTAGAATCATCACAACTCCACAAGAAGGAGACTACAGAATTTCTACAGAGAATGCTCAGAAAGTAACTATGAAGTGACCTGACATACTATAAGCCGCTATTGCACAGAGCATGGAAACTGGCACACTAAGCAAAGAGGAGAAGGAAGAAGCCAGCAGGGGAAGAAGTGAAAGGGATGTGAAATGAGCAGAGGACAAGAGGGAAGCTGGGGATGATGGCCTTGTACCTTGGTGAAGGTGGTGGAGCCAGAGGCCATGAGAATTTGACGCACACGGTTGTGGAAGCGCTGCATTGACTCATCATCCACACGCAGGAAACACTGAGCTGTGCGCTCCTTAGTAACCTAAACCACAAAGTCAAGGTGAACTTGTCTGAGGAACTCCCACAGAAGCAAGAGCCAACTGTGCCCACCACTCAGCCTTTCCACCCAACAAGGCTCCGGTGACTGACCCAGGAAGTACAGGCGCGCTCATGTCACTCTCAGCCCCTCCCAGGCTGTACCTCATTCTGCAGGTTCCAGACCCCGTCCTTGTGGGTGAACTCCTCATAGCTGGTGCGGCACTTAGGCAGGATGCGGCACTCGAAGCCACACATGTTGAACAGCAGGTTGGGGTTGTCCTTACTGTACACAGACACGAAGCTGTTCTCCCACTGAACTGTAGTCACTGACCGTGGCAAGCGGTTCTTGATGTCCCAGAATACTGCCCGCCTCTGCCCACAGAGAACATATGGTCACATCAGTTTCTTGGAAGGAACTTCCTTCAAAGGCCAACTGATGATATCCTGACACAGCCACGCCTCTCCCACCCAGGACACAGCCTCAGGTATGCCCGCCTGGGCCCTTAGCCTATGTCCTTCCAGCCTGGGCCTCTGAAGGTAAGTGAAGGAGAAATGAACCCTGAGATGCCTATGAGTGCTGCTTTTTCACAGGTTCTCTATGCCACTGGTTAACATGACTTAGATAAGCCCCTGAGAAAATGCAAAAATAATGCTTTTCTGTTCAAAATAATAAATCCAACTTTTACTCCTGCCTTAATTTAGAATCATCACAACTCCACAAGAAGGAGACTACAGAATTTCTACAGAGAATGCTCAGAAAGTAACTATGAAGTGACCTGACATACTATAAGCCGCTATTGCACAGAGCATGGAAACTGGCACACTAAGCAAAGAGGAGAAGGAAGAAGCCAGCAGGGGAAGAAGTGAAAGGGATGTGAAATGAGCAGAGGACAAGAGGGAAGCTGGGGATGATGGCCTTGTACCTTGGTGAAGGTGGTGGAGCCAGAGGCCATGAGAATTTGACGCACACGGTTGTGGAAGCGCTGCATTGACTCATCATCCACACGCAGGAAACACTGAGCTGTGCGCTCCTTAGTAACCTAAACCACAAAGTCAAGGTGAACTTGTCTGAGGAACTCCCACAGAAGCAAGAGCCAACTGTGCCCACCACTCAGCCTTTCCACCCGAGGCAGAGTTCTGCTCAGTCACCCAGGCTGGAGTGCAGTGGCGCAATCTCGGCTCACTGCAAGCTCCGCCTCCCGGGTTCACGCCTTCTCCAGCCTCAGCCTCCCAAAGTGCTGGGATTACAGGCGTGAGCCACTGCACCCAGCCTCCTCCTCAGCAAATTCTATTTTTCCCCACCCCGAGGCAGAGTTCTGCTCAGTCACCCAGGCTGGAGTGCAGTGGCGCAATCTCAGCTCACTGCAACCTCCTCTTCCTGGGTTCAAGTGATGTCTCCTGCCTCTGCCTCCCAAAGTGCTGGGATTACAGGCGTGAGCCACTGCACCCAGCCTCCTCCTCAGCAAATTCTATTTTTCCCCACCCCGAGGCAGAGTTCTGCTCAGTCACCCAGGCTGGAGTGCAGTGGCGCAATCTCAGCTCACTGCAAGCTCCGCCTCCCAGGTTCACGCCTTCTCCAGCCTCAGCCTCCCAAAGTGCTGGGATTACAGGCGTGAGCCACTGCACCCAGCCTCCTCCTCAGCAAATTCTATTTTTCCCCACCCCGAGGCAGAGTTCTGCTCAGTCACCCAGGCTGGAGTGCAGTGGCGCAATCTCAGCTCACTGCAACCTCCACTTCCTGGGTTCAAGTGATTCTCCTGCCTCAGCCTCCCAAAGTGCTGGGATTACAGGCGTGAGCCACTGCACCCAGCCTCCTCCTCAGCAAATTCTGAGTCAGTGGGCCAGACAACCACTCCACACACACCTGCTACTGTGCTTGAGGCACACCTTATAGTTGATGACGACATTGTTCTTGGCTGTCATGTAGTCAGCTATGTTGTGGTCCACGATGAGGCGCAGCAGCCTATTGAGCAGGGTCAAGTCGATCTTCTCATACATCTTCTCAAAGCGGGATTCTAGCATGACATTGCACTCGCCTTCACTTGTCTCCCACACGTCCTGCAGGTTATTGATGCCTGAGGAGTAGCAAGGCAGGTCTCCAGCAGGTTAGAAATCCTCTTTCAAGACTAGCCCCACAGTAACTATCATTACCTTCCATAACCAATCCCACTACGATTCCATGTATTCATCTGGAATGCTTTGACTATGGGCTTGTCCTCAGTTTAACATGAACACTACTTCCCTTTATTACCACGCATCAAGAGAGTAAACCAATCATGCTGCCCAGATGAGAATTTTGAGTACAACTAAATTCCTCCCCCGTTCCTCACAGGGCAATCTCAGGAAAGTTCTACCTTGACACCACTTGTAAACAAGCAGCGGAGGTGGTTCTGTGTCAGCAGGCTTAATCCAGGGTGGGAACAGGCGGCGCTTGTCGGCTTCATACCACAGGTACTGGTCCAGGTAGGCATCAGTTATCTTCTCCAGGGGCTCAACGTCATATACTGGAACGAGGTGGCTATAGAGATCCATGAACTCAATGCCCACCTGTGGGACAAGGAGGCTGGTTCACACCAATCCACCAATCACCTGAGGCAACTGCTACCTCTGGTAGCACCAAAAAGAAAACTTGGGAGGCCTCACTCACCTCTTTGAAGGCTCTCTGTGTGAGGAGGTGACGCTTGATGCGAGACAGCGCCTCGTGGGGGTTATCGTAGGCCTGCTCGATCAGACCTAGCTCCTCCCTCTGAGACTGGTTCAACCGAGACTTCACACTGATAAAAGCAATGGGAAGGGTGAATGGGAAAACTAGGAGGAAGTAAAGAGACACCCACCTTCCAAGGAATGTTGGCTTTCCAGCAGCCAGGCTTCACTGAGGTGCTGCAGGATTGTCCGGCCTTGTTCTGTTTGATCCCCCCCAGAACAAGGTTCAGTCACAACTCTACAGTCCTCCCTCCTGCCCACTCCCCCACCACTCACACCCAGCCCAGCCTACTCTGCCCAACCTTCAGGTAGTTGTGCTGCCGCTCCTGTTCTGCCTTCAGATAGAGCCGGGTGAGGCGGCCCAGATTCTTTTTACAAACAGTCTTGTCCACAGTGGCCCCTCGGCGGATCCGTTCTCGGTTGTAGTGGGCAGTGTTGGTCCACCAGTCAGCCTTGGCCTTCACATATCGAAGGATCATATTCTCTATGGGCGTCGGCAGCCCAGGGACCTAAGAGTCCAAAAAGCACAATCAAGCCAGGATCAAGCCAGGTACTGTGGCGCACACCTGTAGTCCCGGCTACTCAGGCTAAGGAGGATCGCTTGAGCTCAGGAGCTTGAGGCCAGCCTAAGCAACATGGTGAGCCCCCTCTCTCAAAGGGAAAAGAAAAGAGATGGGAGCCAGATAGCCCCCTAATGATTCCCGAAGTGGTAATCCTAACCTAAAGACGGATGTTTACGCCTCCGAGGAAATAAAGAGACACCCACCTTCCAAGGAATGTTGGCTTTCCAGCAGCCCAGGGACCTAAGAGTCCAAAAGCACAATCAAGCCAGGATCAAGCCAGGTACTGTGGCGCACACCTGTAGTCCCGCTACTCAGGCTAAGGAGGATCGCTGAGCTCAGGAGCTTGAGGCCAGCCTAAGCAACATGGTGAGCCCCTCTCAAAGGGAAAAGAAAAGAGATGGGAGCCAGATAGCCCCTAATGATTCCGAAGTGGTAATCCTAACCTAAAGACGGATGTTTACGCCTCCGAGGAAATAAAGAGACACCCACCTTCCAAGGAATGTTGGCTTTCCAGCAGCGCCAGGCTTCACTGAGGTGCTGCAGGATTGTCCGGGCCTTGTTCTGTTTGATCCCCCCCAGAACAAGGTTCAGTCACAACTCTACAGTCCTCCCTCCTGCCCACTCCCCCACCACTCACACCCAGCCCAGCCTACTCTGCCCAACCTTCAGGTAGTTGTGCTGCCGCTCCTGTTCTGCCTTCAGATAGAGCCGGGTGAGGCGGCCCAGATTCTTTTTACAAACAGTCTTGTCCACAGTGGCCCCTCGGCGGATCCGTTCTCGGTTGTAGTGGGCAGTGTTGGTCCACCAGTCAGCCTTGGCCTTCACATATCGAAGGATCATATTCTCTATGGGCGTCGGCAGCCCAGGGACCTAAGAGTCCAAAAAGCACAATCAAGCCAGGATCAAGCCAGGTACTGTGGCGCACACCTGTAGTCCCGGCTACTCAGGCTAAGGAGGATCGCTTGAGCTCAGGAGCTTGAGGCCAGCCTAAGCAACATGGTGAGCCCCCTCTCTCAAAGGGAAAAGAAAAGAGATGGGAGCCAGATAGCCCCCTAATGATTCCCGAAGTGGTAATCCTAACCTAAAGACGGATGTTTACGCCTCCGAGGAAATAAAGAGACACCCACCTTCCAAGGAATGTTGGCTTTCCAGCAGCCCAGGGACCTAAGAGTCCAAAAGCACAATCAAGCCAGGATCAAGCCAGGTACTGTGGCGCACACCTGTAGTCTCAGCTACTTGGGAGGCCGAGGCAGGAGGATCACTTCAACCCGGGAGGCGGAGGCTGTGGTGAGCCCAGATTGTGCCACTGCACTCCAGCTGGGGCAAAAGAGCAAAACTCTGTCTCCAAAAAAAAAAAAAAAAAAAAAAAAAAAAAAAAAAAAAAAAAAAAGACCAGCTACCTTAAACATTCACAACTATGCTTCTGAAGAATTTCCACTCCTGCAAATGCATGACTGCCTCTCAAGGCCCCAGAACGAAGCCCAAGAAATAGAATACTAGGTCAGACTCATTTGAGAACTGGACCTAAAGGCAATCCAGTAGCAAGAGTGCTCATACAAGAGCAGGGAACAGACCCAAACAGGAGCAGGTACCTTTGAAGCAATAACAGGAAGAGCTGGATACAGAGAAAACCACTCACCTTCAAACTGCCGGGCCAGGAGGTTGCCCAGCCATCGTTCCAACAAAGGGGTAATGCCACGCATGAAAAACAGCCAGACTCGCCAACCGGCAGCCCAGAAGCCACAGCCAGGACCCTTCCCTACAGGGCCCTATGATCCCAAGCAGAAGTTAAGAACACAAGTTAGCAATGCATTTAAACAACAATAAAAACCTGGGCAGAGATGGGACATATATGTATAATATACATATAGAGGAACATATGTATGGCAGTAGAGGGGTAAAAAGAAAAAACAACTCTGGGACCTCAACATCTAAAACAAAAGGGTAAATGAGAAACCTTAAGGCAAAAACCAGGAACTAAGATTGCCCATGTGAATTTAAAGGAGCAGTAAGGACACGCTCATAGCTGCTCTCCAAATAGGTCCCTGGAAAGAGCCCTGTCTAAATGTATAAATGAAAAAAAGATCTGAGAAAGTTAAGTCCAGTGAGGCTGGGCACAGTGGCTCACGCTGGTAATCCCAGTACTTTGGGAGGCCGAGGAGTGTGGATCACCTGAGGTCAGGAGTTCAACACCAGCCTTGCCGATACAGTGAAACCCCGTCTCTACTAAAAATTCAAAAACTAGCCAGGCATGGTGGTGCGCGCCTGTAGTCTCAGCTACTTGGGAGGCTGAAGCAGGAGGATCACTTCAACCCGGGAGGCGGAGGCTGTGGTGAGCCAAGATTGTGCCACTGCACTCCAGCTGGGGCAACAGAGCAAGACTCAGTCTCAAAAAAAAAAAAAAAAATAGCCAAGCGTGGTGGTGGACACCTGTAATCCCAGCTACTCGGGAGGCTGAGGCAGGAGAATTGCTTGAACTCAGGAGGCAGAGGTTGCAGTGAGCCGAGATCGTGCCATTGCACTCCCGCCTGAGAGACAAGAGTAAGACTGTCTCAAAAAAAAGAAAGTCAGTAAAGTCAGGGTCTCACCGTGTTGAAACGATAATAGATGAGATGCTTCAGGTCCTTGCACATGCGAATCTGTCGCATCAGCTTGTATTTGTATCGATACATGCCCGTCAACTGCCCAACATGGGCAAATATATACTGCAATCCATCTGCCAGCTGCAATACAATTGCCCCATCAGACCTGGAGCTTAAACCAGCTCCACGGCCAGCACAGGCTTCCTCCAGCCTCCTCACCCAGGCAGGGGTTGGGAATACCTAACCTCACCTGGAAGGCATCCACATTGCCCAGCCGATACTGCACGTGACTATCCACCACCAGCTTAGTCAAACGCAGAACTTCCCGACACAGGTGGAAAGCATTCCCAAAACGAGATTTCTTTCTTTCCTGGAGAAGATGCAAAAAACAGAAAGAACATGAATGAGCAATGGACCCAACTGGATGTATGCCTTCATCAGTAGCCAGAGCAAAACAGCTGTCTGTCCCTGAAGCCCAGGAGGCCCCTAGGGTCCAATGCAGGCACCTTGGTGGTGAGCGTTTTCACAGGCTTGAGGTTGAAGTTGTAGTCCAGGTGCAGGTAGTTGAGGTTTTTGCGGTGAATGAGAAGGTTGAGCATGTTGTAGCCCTCGTGGCAAACCTGGAGCCCAACCTCCACCCAGTCCAGCTTTGTGGACTGGAAGAATTTGGTGGCTTTGAAGGAGCGGAACAGATACCTGAGGTGGGAACATGGAGAGTAAGAGTCAGCCTACTGATATCTCTGGAACAGAAGTTCATGAGGGCCCTGGGGCACCTTACCTCTTCTTTTGAGCCTTAGGGGGCCGATGCTTCAGGGCATTCAGCACATAGTACTTAAGCAGCTTCTGGTAGGAGACCCTCACTTTCACAGGCTGCCCGGCAGGACAATGCTCCCGATACCTAGAAAAATAAGCCCACCAGAGTTTGGCCATCTCTTCTTCCAGCCACTCTGCTAAAGGCTGCAAGCCTTGGGTTGTCTACCATTTTTATGGAAAAAAAAAAAAAAAAAAAAAAATTTAAAAAAAAAGGCTGGCCGGGCACGGTGGCTCACGCTTGTAATCCCAGCACTGTGGGAGGCCGAGGCGGGCGGATCACGAGGTCAGGAGATCGAGACCACAGTGAAACCCTGTCTCTACTAAAAAAAAAAAATACAAAAAAATTCAAAACTAGCCAGGCATGGTGGTACGCGCCTGTAGTCTCAGCTACTTGGGAGGCTGACGTAGAATCGCTTGAACTCAGGAGGCAGAGGTTACAGTGAGCCGAGATTGCATCACTGCACTCCAGCCAGCACAGGCTTCCTCCAGCCTCCTCACCCAGGCAGGGGTTGGGAATACCTAACCTCACCTGGAAGGCATCCACATTGCCCAGCCGATACTGCACGTGACTATCCACCACCAGCTTAGTCAAACGCAGAACTTCCCGACACAGGTGGAAAGCATTCCCAAAACGAGATTTCTTTCTTTCCTGGAGAAGATGCAAAAAACAGAAAGAACATGAATGAGCAATGGACCCAACTGGATGTATGCCTTCATCAGTAGCCAGAGCAAAACAGCTGTCCGTCCCTGAAGCCCAGGAGGCCCCTAGGGTCCAATGCAGGCACCTTGGTGGTGAGCGTTTTCACAGGCTTGAGGTTGAAGTTGTAGTCCAGGTGCAGGTAGTTGAGGTTTTTGCGGTGAATGAGAAGGTTGAGCATGTTGTAGCCCTGGCGGCAAACCCGGAGCTCAAATTCCTCATCGTCATCCGGCAATGGTTCCTGACTCTGAAAAAGGAATCCCTCTAAGGGTTTAGCTCCTGATGAACTAGGCACAGACTGAAGAGGAGGGAAATTCTCTGGGGCCAAGCACAAAGCCTGTATCTGCTATGGAAACTGGGCTGTCTGACAAAAGCAGCCCTGAAGTGCCAGCGCAAAGGAAACCAAAGACAGCAAAGAACAAGACAGGGCCACCAGGAAAGCAAGAGTCACTTCTCACACCTCAACTGGCCACCACCAGAAAGCCTCCCAACGGAGCCCCAACATCACAGGAGGTCAACATTGCAATCATCTCCCACCCAAGCTCCAAACACTGGGCCTGGACACAACGGAACACAGATGAGCATCGGAAACATTATGGTAAGCTTAAGAAGCCAGTCATTGAAGACTACATAGTGTACGATTCTATTTCATTCTATTATATGAAATGTGTAGAATAGTCAAATCTATAGACAGAAAGTAGATTGGTGGTTGCGTAAGGAAGTTGGGGAGAAATGGCGAGTAACTGCTAAGGGTTTCTTTCTCAAGTAATAAAAATATTCTCGGCCGGGCACGGTGGCTCACGCTTGTAATCCCAGCACTGTGGGAGGCCGAGGCGGGCGGATCACGAGGTCAGGAGATCGAGACCACAGTGAAACCCTGTCTCTACTAAAAAAAAAATAAATAAATAAAAAATAAAAAATTAAAAAATAAAAAATAAAAAATAAAAAAAATAAAAATATTCTCAAATTGCATGTCGTGACAGTTGAGACAACTCTGAGAATAAGCTAAAAACCATCAAATTACACACTTTAAATGGGTAACTTGTATGGTATGTTAACTACATCTCAATATAAAGACTAAAACAAACAAACACAATAGAGACAGACCAGGACAGATTATCTAGAGCACCCAAGAAGAGAACCATAAAGTCCAGAAAGAGAATCACAGAAACCAGGATTATACCAATGACATGTTTTAAGGCAAATGCTGAATTCTCATATTCGCTTATAGCTCAAGGGGAACACTTAGCAAGACGGAAAACACGTCTCCCTCCACCTGAGTGTTTAGTAACGTCAGCCAGCCTCAGGTATTTCTCCTGGAAGAGCTGAGGGAAAGTGTCCCTTCCCTTCCTCACCTTGACCGAGTGCCTATGGGAGATTGGGTTGATCAAAGGGTCAAAGTAGAAAGCTGGCAAATCAGGATCCTCAGTTTTGATGAATACAACATTGGGAGTATGGTACCTAAAATGAAAGAAGAGTCAGCCAAAGTTCTCCGGCCCTGGCCCAACCTAAACAGCAGCCTTCTCCTTTCCAAATGTTGTGTTCCAGGTCTCTTACCAGGTGAGGTGGACATGGTGTGGAAGATTGTTGTACAAGTAAGGAAAAGCAATCTTGTATTCAGTGCGGATAGGCTGCCGGATGATAATCTTGTTAATATCGTTGAATTCATTCCAGTCTTCATCCCTAGGGTACAACATCAAGAATAAGCAGATTTTTTTTTTTTTTTGAGACAGGGTCTCACTCTATCACCCAAGCTGGAATCCAATGGCATGATCATTGTTCACTGCAGCTGTGACCTCCTGGGCTCAAACAATCCTCCCACAGCTCAGCTTCCCAAGTAACTGACACTACAGGAAGCTGCGAGTGTCACCACACCCAGCTAAATTTTTTGGTAAAGATAGGGTTTTGCCATTTTGCCCAGGTTGGTCTCAAACTTCTGGGCTCAAGCAATCCTCCTGCCTCAGCTTCCAAACATGCTCAGATTACAGCATGAGCCACTGCACCTGGCACAAAAAGACTAATTTGGAAGTTATATCAGGACTTTAAGAATCAAGATTACATTTTATTCAACTCAAAATGTCTAAAATCCCTAATCTCTCCAACTCACTGTAGGTTGATGTCTCGAACAAGAGGTTCAAATTTGGGGCCTCCAGGAATGGCCATATTGAGTGCCTTGGACGTAAAGAACGCCTTCAAATCAAACAGGTAGAAGTAGTTGTCATCCACCAAGTCTGTCAGGAGCTGATTAGCCAGGCGGTAGAGAGTTGACATCATAGGTAGCGTGAACTGCCAGCGTTGGTACGTGGAGCCATTTACATACCTAGGTAAAAAATGAAAGGCCCACCTCAAGTAAGCAGCTAGACAAACCCATACCACCTACTGATCTCCCAGGACTCCTGCGTTTCCAGAACTCCTCCCAGGAGGAGTATCTCCATCTACCACTCACTTCCTGCTGTCCCTCAACGGCTGGTGGTCATAGAACCAGTCCAACACAGGGGCGTCCTCCTCAGGGTCCAGCTCTAGCTGAATGGCCTCCAGTGGCTCAACATCTAGGATGTTGTCAGCATAGTCCAAGGGCGGCTCCTCATCATCAAAAGGGGGAAAACGCATCCTCTTGAAATGCCTCCTATCTCTTTTCTCTCGGCGCATCATAATCCACATTGACCTGGAAGGCAAGAACGTCACAGAACCATTTCTACCCACTGCCTCCCAACCACCACCACCACCACCCACCATATATCAGCCTTTCTCACCCCCACTGGGAGATGTAGACAGGTTCAATGACCCAGGGAATCTCATTGACGAAGGAAATGGCTCCAGTGATGTGGTACCGCACAGGCACATCCCGAATCTGCTCCCAAGGCATAGGCATGTTCTCCAGGAGTTTGAGGACTGCGTGGGGCATGTACTTTAGGGCACTGGCACATTAGAAAAAGAGAAGGCTATTAGAAGTGACAAGGTGTTCTGCTACCTGTCCCATGCAGAGAAGCCACATGTTCATGTTCCACAGTAAATCCTACCTTACAATCCAAACTCCCAAACTTAGCCCACAGGCCCTTCCTAACCAGAAACCCTGCCTCTCCCTCTCCAACTTCACCTTGCGCCACTCTTCTTCAACATCATAATCCACATTGACCTGGAAGGCAAGAACGTCACAGAACCATTTCTACCCACTGCCTCCCAACCACCACCACCACCCACCCACCATATATCAGCCTTTCTCACCCCCACTGGGAGATGTAGACAGGTTCAATGACCCAGGGAATCTCATTGACGAAGGAAATGGCTCCAGTGATGTGGTACAGCACAGGCACATCCCGAATCTGCTCCCAAGGCATAGGCATGTTCTCCAGGAGTTTGAGGACTGCGTGGGGCATGTACTTTAGGGCACTGGCACATTAGAAAAAGAGAAGGCTATTAGAAGTGACAAGGTGTTCTGCTACCTGTCCCATGCAGAGAAGCCACATGTTCATGTTCCACAGTAAATCCTACCTTACAATCCAAACTCCCAAACTTAGCCCACAGGCCCTTCCTAACCAGAAACCCTGCCTCTCCCTCTCCAACTTCACCTTGCGCCACTCTTCTTCAACATCATAATCCCACAATGCTGGTATCAGCTCCTCTAAATCAATGGCTATCCCTCTGGAGACAGCTTTGCGGCTGTCTCACATCCTATTCCCTCCGCATCTTCTCATAAATCATAATAAAGTATTCACCGTACTTCACTATCAGCAGTTGTCTCATGTCTGCCAGGCCACTAGACTGCACACTGCAGAAAGGCGGAGATTGTTACCCTCTGCTCGCTACTATATCCCCAGCAGCCAGCACAGTTTTCAAAGTATTTTTTGAAATAGCCAAAACTTCCAGTTCATTACATGGTAAACATTTTGTGTCCAAATA
The DNA here is from genome assembly GCA_023748175.1 of Hoolock leuconedys. Taxonomy (NCBI): domain Eukaryota; kingdom Metazoa; phylum Chordata; class Mammalia; order Primates; family Hylobatidae; genus Hoolock; species Hoolock leuconedys. The sequence goes on along the minus strand of JAKGGE010001174.1, from coordinate 1,038,757 downwards.
GAACAGGAATCTGCTAAGACATCTGTACCTGTACTTCACTATCAGCAGTTGTCTCATGTCTGCCAGGCCACTAGACTGCACACTGCAGAAAGGCGGAGATTGTTACCCTCTGCTCGCTACTATATCCCCAGCAGCCAGCACAGTTTTCAAAGTATTTTTGAAATAGCCAAAACTTCCAGTTCATTACATGGTAAACATTTTGTGTCCAAATAGAACAGGAATCTGCTAAGACATCTGTACCTGTACTTCACTATCAGCAGTTGTCTCATGTCTGCCAGGCCACTAGACTGCACACTGCAGAAAGGCGGAGATTGTTACCCTCTGCTCGCTACTATATCCCCAGCAGCCAGCACAGTTTTCAAAGTATTTTTTGAAATAGCCAAAACTTCCAGTTCATTACATGGTAAACATTTTGTGTCCAAATAGAACAGGAATCTGCTAAGACATCTGTACCTGTACTTCACTATCAGCAGTTGTCTCATGTCTGCCAGGCCACTAGACTGCACACTGCAGAAAGGCGGAGATTGTTACCCTCTGCTCGCTACTATATCCCCAGCAGCCAGCACAGTTTTCAAAGTATTTTTGAAATAGCCAAAACTTCCAGTTCATTACATGGTAAACATTTTGTGTCCAAATAGAACAGGAATCTGCTAAGACATCTGTACCTGTACTTCACTATCAGCAGTTGTCTCATGTCTGCCAGGCCACTAGACTGCACACTGCAGAAAGGCGGAGATTGTTACCCTCTGCTCGCTACTATATCCCCAGCAGCCAGCACAGTTTTCAAAGTATTTTTGAAATAGCCAAAACTTCCAGTTCATTACATGGTAAACATTTTGTGTCCAAATAGAACAGGAATCTGCTAAGACATCTGTACCTGTACTTCACTATCAGCAGTTGTCTCATGTCTGCCAGGCCACTAGACTGCACACTGCAGAAAGGCGGAGATTGTTACCCTCTGCTCGCTACTATATCCCCAGCAGCCAGCACAGTTTTCAAAGTATTTTTGAAATAGCCAAAACTTCCAGTTCATTACATGGTAAACATTTTGTGTCCAAATAGAACAGGAATCTGCTAAGACATCTGTACCTGTACTTCACTATCAGCAGTTGTCTCATGTCTGCCAGGCCACTAGACTGCACACTGCAGAAAGGCGGAGATTGTTACCCTCTGCTCGCTACTATATCCCCAGCAGCCAGCACAGTTTTCAAAGTATTTTTTGAAATAGCCAAAACTTCCAGTTCATTACATGGTAAACATTTTGTGTCCAAATAGAACAGGAATCTGCTAAGACATCTGTACCTGTACTCGCCCAGTTTAGAGCCACAGAAAAAACAGGAGTAGGGAAACCTCTGAAATTAAATACCCCAAACACAGAATTCAGGTCCCTGAGGAGTGACAGGCTGCACTATGCCCAGTATCCCACTCTGGGCTTCAACCAGCTCAACCATAGGGACATCTTATAATACCATCAACAGGACAAATTAAAGCACCAGTCCCAGATCGGGAAGAGAGGGGAAACAGACCGCATAAATAGAAGATGTAGAAATTATCAGAGACTCCTACTGGTTTTCTCCTTTCTCTTATCCACCAAAATGAGCTGTCAAAGCATCAATCCAAGACTGTGGGACAGGGAGAAGGGAAAAGGGCCAAATTCCAAATGAAATTATTTCAGAATGTTCCTTACCCCAGGTAAACCCTTTTGTCATGGCGGAACTTCCTGTTGGTCATGTCTCCATGGTCTCGAATGATCTTCCTGACATGTTCTGGGGGCATGTCTTCCTTCTGGGCATCCACAAACCCAAACTTCCGCTTTTCTGCATAGCGCTTGGCCTGCAATTGCTGCCATTTTCGAGCTGCAAAGACACCTCAGTTTAAAGGTCTGTACACCCTCAGCCTAATCCTTTTCACCTCTTGCCCTAAGGTAAGCTCCTGTCAGTGAGTGTGAGGGAGGAGCAGGCAACCAGCAGGAAGAAGCACCCCTTGCCAATTCCCTTACCATTTTACTCTATTTTTCCCTCCATCACATTTATCACTATCTGACTTTTTTTTTTTTTTTTTTTTTTTTGATACGTCGTTTCGCTCTGTCTCCCAGGCTGGAGTGCAATGGTGCGATGTCGGCTCACTGCAACCTCCGCCTCCCGGGTTCAAGCCATTCTCCTGCCTCAGCCTCCCCAGTAGCTGGGATTATAGACACGCGCCACCACACGACTCATTTTTGTATTTTTCGCACAGACGAGGTTTCACTATGTTGGCCAGGCTGGTCTCAAACTCCTGACCTCAGGTGATCCGCCCGCCTCGGCCTCCCAAAGTGCTGGGATTACAAGTGTGAGCCACGGCGCCCGGCCTGACATTTTTATTACAGAGCCTCAAGGTTTTGTTACTGTCTCTCTCTCCCGCTGTAATTTAAACCCCGTAAGGACAGGAATTTTGTCTCCATTACTACTGTACCCCCGCTGCATCAGCGCTTGCAAATAATACGCCCTTAAAACGACTTGATGAAAAATTAAATGGGGATAACAAGGGAGCTGACACCTCAGGAGTTGCCCAAACGGGGAGGGTCCCCACCCGCCTGCGCGCGCGCACACCCGCCCCGCCTCCGGCCCGCGCGCCGCTCCACACCCTCGCCTCACCTTTCTCCTGCAGCTTCTCCTCTGACATGTAGTCCGGTAGCGGGGCTAGAGGGCCAGGCACCGGGTTACCCGGCCCTCGATAAGGAAATACTCCGGCCATATCCGGAGAATCTGGGGAGTGGCGGGATAGAAAAATTCACTAACCACAGGCCCGCGCCCACAAGAAGCGCAGCAGAAAGGCGTCCGGGGACCCCAGCCTGCAGTCCCGCCACACAGTGCATCCAGCCCCGCCCGGCCTAACCCCTTCGGTCACTCGGCCCGACCCGACCACGCCTCCCGCAGCCCGGCCTTAAACGCCTGCCACGCACCCCACAGCCCCTCACACTGGAGGCCGCTTGTCCCGTAGCGCAATGGCGCCCAGTCTGCGTCCGCTCCGCGTTCCCAGCGCCGGGAAGTGCGCAACCCGAGTTCAGCAGTTGATCCAATCGGCGCCGAGATGCTCAGATGGATTAGTGAGACGACCAATTAGAGTTGCACATTTTTTTTTTTTTTTTTTTTTTTTTTTTTTTTTTTTTTTTTTTTTTTTTTTTTTTTTTTTTTTTTTTTTTTTTTTTTTTTTTTTTTTTTTTTTTTTTTTTTTTTTTTTTTTTTTTTTTTTTTTTTTTTTTTTTTTTTTTTTTTTTTTTTTTTTTTTTTTTTTTTTTTTTTTTTTTTTTTTTTTTTTTTTTTTTTTTTTTTTTTTTTTTTTTTTTTTTTTTTTTTTTTTTTTTTTTTTTTTTTTTTTTTTTTTTTTTTTTTTTTTTTTTTTTTTTTTTTTTTTTTTTTTTTTTTTTTTTTTTTTTTTTTTTTTTTTTTTTTTTTTTTTTTTTTTTTTTTTTTTTTTTTTTTTTTTTTTTTTTTTTTTTTTTTTTTTTTTTTTTTTTTTTTTTTTTTTTTTTTTTTTTTTTTTTTTTTTTTTTTTTTTTTTTTTTTTTTTTTTTTTTTTTTTTTTTTTTTTTTTGAGACAGGGTCTCACTCTATTGCCCAGACTGGAGTGCAATGGCACGATCTCAATTCACCACAACCTCCACCTCCCAGGCTCAAGCAATTCTCCTGCCTCAGCCTCCAGAGTAGCTGGATTACAGGCATGCGCCACTACTGCCGGCTAATTTTTGTATTCTTAGTAGAGACAGGGTTTCACTATGTTGGCCAGGCTGGTCTCAAACTCCTGACCTTACGAAATCCTTCTGCCTCGGGCCTCCCAAAGTGCTGGGATTACAGGCGTGAGCCACCATGCCCGGCCTAAAATCTATTTTTTAATGCAATGGGGAGTTTTGGCAAGGGCTGGGTGTTCTAAAGGTCCCTACATTCAAAAAAAAAAAAAAAAAAAAAAAAAAAAAAAAAAAAAAAAAAAAAAGTCTGAAATTCCCACCACCAAGTTTACTGTGGAGGATGCAGAGGAATTGTAACCCATACAGCCCTCGAATCTAGTTGAGAATGTACAAATCAAAGTGAAATAATTAGAAAAAAATTCACTAACCACAGGCCCGCGCCCACAGGCGCAGCAGAAAGGCGTCCGGGGACCCCAGCCTGCAGTCCTGCCACACAGTGCATCCAGCCCCGCCCAGCCCTAGCCCCTTCGGTCACTCGGCCCGACCCGACCACGCCTCCCGCAGCCCGGCCTTAAACGCCTGCCACGCACCCCACAGCCCCTCACACTGGAGGCCGCTTGTCCCGTAGCGCAATGGCGCCCAGTCTGCGTCCGCTCCGCGTTCCCAGCGCCGGGAAGTGCGCAACCCGAGTTCAGCAGTTGATCCAATCGGCGCCGAGATGCTCAGATGGATTAGTGAGACGACCAATTAGAGTTGCACACTGCGCCGAGGAGTCGGGCCCATAGGCGGAAAGGCTTTGAACGCAAGGGGGTGTGGTCGGGGTGAAGCCCCGCCTCCTCCATTTCCGAGGCTGTTTCTGGGGCCTCTGACAGACCTCAGCGTGTGATGGGCTCCCGGCGTCGCACTGTGAGAGACCGAAGTCTGCAAGATTTGAATAAATTTGCCAAGATTGCGCATTGTACGATGTCTGTTGTCATCAATGTGTACATGCAATGCAGTACTAGCTCCAGGACAGTCATTTGTTCATGCATTCATTCATTTAACCATCACTGTCTACCAAGGACGAGGGATAAAGCAGGAAAAAAGACAACCAGTAGAGTTCACAGGGGAGCAGAAAGGCAGACAAGAATCAAGACCTTGGCCGGGCGCGGTGGCTCACGCCTGTAGTCCCAGCTACCGGGAGGCTGAGGTGGGAGGATCATGATGGCACCACTGCACTCCAGCCTGGGTGACAGAGCCAGGCTGGTTTGAAAGAAAAAAGTGGGGTTTTGGTTTCTTTTGAGGCAGAGTCTCACTCTATTGCCCAGACTGGAGTGCAATGGCACGATCTCAATTCACCACAACCTCCACCTCCCAGGCTCAAGCAATTCTCCTGCCTCAGCCTCCTGAGTTGCTGGGATTTCAGGCGTGAGCCACCGTGCCAGGCCAAAAATGTTTAGAAATAGAAACTAACATGGCATGCTCTGAAAATAGGCACCAGATCAATCTGGCTGTGCTAGAAAGTCCAACATCATCATTATCATCTTCCTCATCATCATCATCATTTTTTTTTTTTTTTTTTTTTTTTTTTTTTTTTTTTTTTTTTTTTTTTTTTTTTTTTTTTTTTTTTTTTTTTTTTTTTTTTTTTTTTTTTTTTTTTTTTTTTTTTTTTTTTTTTTTTTTTTTTTTTTTTTTTTTTTTTTTTTTTTTTTTTTTTTTTTTTTTTTTTTTTTTTTTTTTTTTTTTTTTTTTTTTTTTTTTTTTTTTTTTTTTTTTTTTTTTTTTTTTTTTTTTTTTTTTTTTTTTTTTTTTTTTTTTTTTTTTTTTTTTTTTTTTTTTTTTTTTTTTTTTTTTTTTTTTTTTTTTTTTTTTTTTTTTTTTTTTTTTTTTTTTTTTTTTTTTTTTTTTTTTTTTTTTTTTTTTTTTTTTTTTTTTTTTTTTTTTTTTTTTTTTTTTTTTTTTTTTTTTTTTTTTTTTTTTTTTTTTTTTTTTTTTTTTTTTTTTTTTTTTTTTTTTTTTTTTTTTTTTTTTTTTTTTTTTTTTTTTTTTTTTTTTTTTTTTTTTTTTTTTTTTTTTTTTTTTTTTTTTTTTTTTTTTTTTTTTTTTTTTTTTTTTTTTTTTTTTTTTTTTTTTTTTTTTTTTTTTTTTTTTTTTTTTTTTTCTTTAACTGTGAATTTTGAAGCTGAAGGGGAAGCTTGTGAGAGAGAAGCATCTGCCAAGACTTCGAGCTTATTTTTATGTCCTCATCCTCTGATGTTCTCCTTCCGAAATGACACGGAGTCAGTCTGGGGGGCAGAGGTGAAGTGGAGACGGAAGGATTTTCCAGGTGACCGGGGCCAAAACCACCAGAACATCCACTCTGCCGCCATTGTCTGGTGAAAGGATTCATGTAAAAATGTTCGAGGTGGAATTATAAAAATAGTAACCATAAGTGTTAATCTTAAATAGCAGAAATAGAAATTTGGCCTTCAGATAACATGGCGATTGATTAGTTCATCTGGCTTGAGGCAAACTGAGGAGTCCGGGCCTAGCAGTGCCCTCTGGGCCGGTTTCTCTGCCCTGGGCCACTCTGTGTGCCAGACTAGCTGGACAGATAGAGACTCTGTGCCCCTGATGGGGCCGGCTGGGGAGAGGTGGGCTGGGGTGTGTGAGGCTTCACCATCCACAGCAGCCCCTGCCCTCCCAGCTGACCCAGGGAGTAACCGCATGCTCTAAGCCACAGTGGTCGGGGCTGGGCATGGGCCTCTGAAGAAGAGAAGATTTGAGGGGGACTGTCCTAGAGGCAGGAGGAGCGGATGTGTTCCAGAATGGGCAGAACTAGGAAACTGAGAAAGATTTTGGCTCAATAGAATCCAGCAACTGCTCCACATGTTGGAGATGTGTAAGCAGAAGCTGGTCGAGCACTTAATGAGGAATGTTGTTGAAAATGGTCATTGGAAGACGTTTAAGGTCCCTTTTAGCCTGGAGATTGTACAAGTCAGCATTCCACATCTGGAGTTGGCTACCCGCATTAAGCCTGAACAGACATCTTGGTGTGAAAGGAAGTGGTTTGGATTCATGACGCCACGCTCTACACTATGGAGCTGGGAATTCCAGAATTGCTTTGACTCAGATATTAATGGAGAAAGTTATATCCATTAATGGATAAAGCCATATCCAGAACTGCTTTGACTCAGATGTCAATGGATAAAGCCAATTATTGATTTCTATTTGCCTAACCTGCCAGCTTTTGTCCCAGCGGCGAATGGAGAGCCACATGGATGTTTGTCATCTCACACGTTTTGGTGATCTGCTGTCTGTGGGTCTGGATGGAATTTGTTGGCAAGACCGTTTTCTGTATTGGATATTCTTCCCAACAGTGTCCACCCCAAAAGGCTTTCAGCCAAAAGGTCTGAGCCTAGGTAGGTTTACCAAGGGAAGCCATGAGTCAAGAAGCATCAGAGTGAAAAGGATCACTTCCTTTATTTTACCCGCAGAGGCTAATGCTCCGAGAGGAATGTGTACTTGGGCAAGGTCATACAGGAAGGTCATATCAGAGCTGTGCAGGCTGGAGTGTCCTGATTCTTGGACCACAGATGTCTCCCTGAGCCATTATTTATTTATTTTTGAAAAGCACAGTTATTCCATCATTTTGAGTCTTTCTTTGTAGTTGGCTTACATTGGGGGGCAGGACTGTTTTCTCAGGTGTCTCATTTGGCAGTCAGCATTGTCCCCTATGTTCCCTATGACCAGTTGAAAATTCAAGTGTGCCCATAGGGGTGCACAAAACCACACCCACACCCACACCCCCACACACATACCCACACCCCATTAAACCCATGGGTCTATCAGGACATCTTAAAACTCCATGGTTGGTCGGGCGCGGTGGCTCACGCTTGTAATCCCAGCACTTTGGGAGGCCGAGGCAGGCAGATCACGAGGTCAGGAGATCGAGACCACGGTGAAACCCAGTCTCCACTAAAAAAAAATACAAAAAAATTAGCCGGGCGTGGTGGCGGGCGCCTGTAGTCCCAGCTACTCGGAGAGGCTGAGGCAGGAGAATTTCTTGAAACCCAGTAGGCTGATGTTGCAGTGAGCTGAGTTAGCGCTACTGCACTCCAGCCTGGGCGACAGAGCGAGACTCTGTCTCAAAAAAAAAAAAAAAAAAAGAAAGAAAAAAACAGACAACCCCATCAAAAAGCAGGCAAAGGATATGAACAGACACTTCTCAAAAGAAGACATTTATGTGGCCAACAAACATGAAAAAAAGCTCATCATCACTGGTCATTAGAGAAATGCAAATCAAAACCACAGTGAGATACCATCTCACGCCAGTCAGAATGGTGATTATTAAAAAGTCAGGAAACAACAGATGCTGGCGAGGCTGTGGAGAAATAGGAACACTTTTACACTGTTGGTGGGAATGCAAACTAGTTCAACCATTGCGGAAGGCAGTATGGCGATTCCTCAAAGATCCAGAAGCAGAAATACCATTTGACCCAGGGATCCCATTACTGAGTATACACCCAAAGGAATGTAAATCATTCTACTATAAAGACGCATGCACACATGTTTATTGCAGCACTGTTTACAATAGCAAAGACATGGAACCAACCCAAATGCCCATCAATGAAAGACTGGATAAAGAAAATATGGTATATCCACACCATGGAATCGATACAGCCATAGAAAGGAAGGAGATCATGCCCTTTGCAGGAACATGGATGAAGCTGGAAGCCATCATCCTCAGCAAACTAACACAGGAACAGAAAACCAAACACCACATGTTCTCACTCATAAGTGGAGTTGAACATTGAGAACATATGGACACAGAGAGGGGAACAACAAACACCAGGGCCTGTTGGGGGGTAGGGGGTGAGGGGAGGGAACTTAGAGGATGGATCAATAGGTGCAGCAAAACACCATGGCACACGTATACCTATGTAACAAACCTGCATGTTCTGTACCCATATCCCGCCCCCTTTTCTTGGAAGAAATAAAAAAATAAGAGGGCTCTATCCATCATGGCTGTTGGCTGTCAAATTATTTTGAGTGAATAGAAACCCATGGTTCCACCTGGAGAACAGAAGGTATAAATCCCTCCTGTCCACCACACAGGATTTTCACGAGGAGGCAATGAGAGAATGGAGAGGAAAGAGCTGACGTTGTTACTATCATTATTACCGATAAGCCTAATTCATAGGTATATGCAGTTCTTCATTCCTTTGAGTTATTTCATAAGGATGGCAGTTCTCAACTTGAACGCCAAGGCTTGAATGCTTGTCTTGATGGGTTGTGGAACTTGCAACCAATTTGTTAATAAGTGAAATACTGCATTTGTTGAATTATTTACTTAATTCAGATGATTCCCAGAATAACTTCCTTCACTGGGATGTATCTTGTTGAGTGGCAACAAAACAGGGATTGTACGTGATTCCCATCCTAGCTTAATAGGCGTTAGTCCAAAACCCAGGAATGTGCCATCCGTGGGGATGTTTTGGGTGGATGGGTAGAAAAAGGGTGGAAACCCTTGTCATAGGATATATTTCTGGGAAGGAGATGCCTAGGTCAATAGGTTTCAACATTTTTATGGTTCTTGATACTGTGAAAAATTACCTCCCCAAAGGATTCCATCAATGTGTTCAGCCTTTGAGATTGTATGCTACACTATTTACAAAGCTCTTTCGGTCATGTTGGTTATTGTTTTGTAGGTTTGGTGAGTGTCGTATCCTGGTTTAACAGGTAGGGAGATGGAGACTTGGAGACAGACGGAATGACATGCGAAGTTCACAATCCTTTTTCCTGGCCGGAGGATCCAGGTTCTCTGAAGCTTAGTTAGTCTAGTATCAAGAACTACCATTTTTCTCACTGCACCAGCACCCCCTCTGACAGTGACAGCAAAGTTCTGCAGCCTCCCTCCTCCCTCCCTCCTCCCTCCCTCCCTCCTCCCTCCCTCCTCCCTCCCTCCCTCCCTCCTCCCTCCCTCCTCCCTCCCTCCCTCCTCCCTCCCTCCTCCCTCCCTCCTCCCTCCCTCCCTCCCTCCCTCCCTCCCTCCCTCCCTCCTCCCTCCCTCCCTCCCTCCCTCCTCCCTCCCTCCCTCCTCCCTCCCTCCCTCCTCCCTCCCTCCCTCCCTCCTCCCTCCCTCCTCCCTCCCTCCTCCCTCCCTCCTCCCTCCCTCCTCCCTCCCTCCTCCCTCCCTCCTCCCTCCCTCCTCCCTCCCTCCCTCCTCCCTCCCTCCTCCCTCCCTCCTCCCTCCCTCCTCCCTCCCTCCTCCCTCCCTCCCTCCCTCCCTCCTCCCTCCCTCCCTCCCTCCTCCCTCCCTCCTCCCTCCCTCCCTCCCTCCTCCCTCCCTCCTCCCTCCCTCCTCCCTCCCTCCTCCCTCCCTCCTCCCTCCCTCCTCCCTCCCTCCCTCCTCCCTCCCTCCCTCCTCCCTCCCTCCCTCCTCCCTCCCTCCTCCCTCCCTCCTCCCTCCCTCCCTCCTCCCTCCCTCCCTCCTCCCTCCCTCCTCCCTCCCTCCCTCCCTCCTCCCTCCCTCCTCCCTCCCTCCTCCCTCTCTCCTCCCTCCCTCCCTCCTCCCTCCTTCCCTCTCTCCCTCCCTCCTCCCTCCCTCCTCCCTCCCTCCCTCCTCCCTCCCTCCTCCCTCCCTCCCTCCTCCCTCCCTCCTCCCTCCCTCCTCCCTCCCTCCTCCCTCCCTCCTCCCTCCCTCCTCCCTCCCTCCCTCCTCCCTCCCTCCCCTCCCTCCCTCCCTCCCCTCCCTCCTTCCCTCCCCTCCCTTCCTCCCTCCCTCCCCTCCTCCCTCCCTCCTTCCCTCCCCTCCCTTCCTCCTTCCCTCCAGGGTTGCCTGTTGAATGTTGTTAGGAATTTAAGTACTGAAGGCAAACTGCCTGGGTTTCAATTTTGTTCTGTCCCTTGCACCCTGCCTGGCTTCAAATCCTAGCTCTGCTTATTTAGTTCTTTTAAGGGGGTGATCTTTGAGCAAATGTCTTAGCTTCTGTTTTCCCAAGTAAATGGACACAATAGTTGCTACATTGTGAAAGAGTCATGTAATTGACCAGCATTTACCAAGCAGCATCAGTGTTTAGTTTCAGTCATTGGTGATTCTGCAGTTGGACTGTGAGGAGGTGCTGGGGTGGGGGGTGGTGTGTGTGTGTAGCACTTGATTGCGTGGAGAAAGGAAAAGATACTTTTGATAACCGACAGGCAGCTTTTCTCTGCTTTCGTGTCAAAAGGGAAGAAGGGAGTTTGGAGAGGGAAACGAATTCTCTGTAACACTAAGCTCCCTTCCACAAAAACAGAGGTACAGAATGTGTAATAATTTACAGAATTTCTAGACTTCAACGATCCGATTTTTTAAAATTTACTTTTATTTTTTCAGGTTGAGACTGAGCTAAAGTTAATCTGAGGCGACGTTCTGGATGTACTGGACAAACACCTCATTCCAGCAGCTACCACTGGCAAGTCCAAGGTTTTCTATTACGAAATGTAGGTTCTATACTAACAATTAACAAGTGTACTTCAATACATTTAAACATTCTCAGGAATAATTGGTTTTGTTTCTTTTTTTTCTTAAGAGATAAAGTCTCACTCTGTCACCCAGGCTGGAGTGCAGTGGCGCAATCTCGGCTCACTGCAAGCTCTGCCTCCTGGGTTCACGCCATTCTCCTCCCTCCCTCCCTCCCTCCCTCCCTCCCTCCCTCCCTCCCTCCCTCCCTCCCTCCCTCCCTCCCTCCCTCCCTCCCTCCCTCCCTCCCTCCCTCCCTCCCTCCCTCCCTCCCTCCCTCCCTCCCTCCCTCCCTCCCTCCCTCCCTCCCTCCCTCCCTCCCTCCCTCCCTCCCTCCCTCCCTCCCTCCCTCCCTCCCTCCCTCCCTCCCTCCCTCCCTCCCTCCCTCCCTCCCTCCCTCCCTCCCTCCCTCCCTCCCTCCCTCCCTCCCTCCCTCCCTCCCTCCCTCCCTCCCTCCCTCCCTCCCTCCCTCCCTCCCTCCCTCCCTCCCTCCCTCCCTCCCTCCCTCCCTCCCTCCCTCCCTCCCTCCCTCCCTCCCTCCCTCCCTCCCTCCCTCCCTCCCTCCCTCCCTCCCTCCCTCCCTCCCTCCCTCCCTCCCTCCCTCCCTCCCTCCCTCCCTCCCTCCCTCCCTCCCTCCCTCCCTCCCTCCCTCCCTCCCTCCCTCCCTCCCTCCCTCCCTCCCTCCCTCCCTCCCTCCCTCCCTCCCTCCCTCCCTCCCTCCCTCCCTCCCTTCCCTCCCTCCCTCCCTCCCCTCCCTCCCTCCCTCCCCTCCCTCCCTCCCTCCCTCCCCTCCCTCCCTCCCTCCCTCCCTCCCCTCCCTCCCTCCCTTCCCTCCAGGGTTGCCTGTTGAATGTTGTTAGAATTTAAGTACTGAAGGCAAACTGCCTGGGTTTCAATTTTGTTCTGTCCCTTGCACCCTGCCTGGCTTCAAATCCTAGCTCTGCTTATTTAGTTCTTTTAAGGGGGTGATCTTTGAGCAAATGTCTTAGCTTCTGTTTTCCCAAGTAAATGGACACAATAGTTGCTACATTGTGAAAGAGTCATGTAATTGACCAGCATTTACCAAGCAGCATCAGTGTTTAGTTTCAGTCATTGGTGATTCTGCAGTTGGACTGTGAGGAGGTGCTGGGGTGGGGTGAGTTCCAATTCAGCTAACCCGGTGAAACCCCGTGTCTACTAAATATACAAAAAATTAGGGCTGGGCACGGTGGCTTACACCTGTAATCTCAGCACTTTGGGAGGCCAAGGTGGGCGGATCACGAGGTCAGGAGATCGAGACCATCCTGGCTAACCCGGTGAAACCCGTGTCTACTAAATATACAAAAAATTAGGGCTGGGCACGGTGGCTTACACCTGTAATCTCAGCACTTTGGGAGGCTGAGGCAGGAGAATGGGGTGAATCCAGGAGGCAGAGCTTGCAGTGAGCCCAGATGGCGCCACTGCACCCAGCCTGGGAGGCAGAGTGAGACTCTGTCTCAAAAAAAAAAAAAGAGTTACAGGCTTCTGTTGTTATTGGGGAATTGTTTGTTTGTTTTGATTTTGCAAAACCTGAGTGTGGATCTGATGCTCCGCCTCCCCATCTTGCTTTCATCCTTATGCTTAATAATCACATTTGCTCCACTCCAGGAGTAATCAAAGATGTACAACCCTCTCCCTGTGGGGGAGAACAGCACAGATAAGAAGCCCAGAATCGGGAATTGTTTTCTGATGAGCAAATGTCAAATTTTATAGATGAGCTTTGGGGATGAGAGAAAGGGTTATCATGATAGCCTGAAGCAACTTAGATTCATTGCTGGAGCTCTGATGGCAGAATACATGTTTGGGAAGTGATTCCACGAGCAGTTTTTGGTCTCTGAAAAAGGCTAGAGCATGAAATAAATACAAGAAAAGGCTTTAAAACTTTTTACTCTGGTAACAACAAAAAACAAAAACTTAATCTTTGTAATTTCATGTTATTGAAAATCTACTCCATGTTTCATGAGCATTTTTTAAGCATGGTCTTCCCTCCACAGCCCCCAGCAAGGGTCCCCATGGTCTTCCCTCCACAGCCCCCAGCAAGGGTCCCATGGTCTTCCCTCCACAGCCCCCAGCAAGGGTCCCCATGGTCTTCCCTCCACAGCCCCCAGCACGGGTCCCCATGGTCTTCCCTCCACAGCCCCCAGCAAGGGTCCCCATGGTCTTCCCTCCACAGCCCCCAGCAAGGGTCCCCATGGTCTTCCCTCCACAGCCCTCAGCAAGGGTCCCCATGGTCTTCCCTCCACAGCCCCCAGCAAGGGTCCCCATGATCCCTCCACAGCCCCCAGCAAGGGTCCCCATGGTCTTCCCTCCACAGCCCTCAGCAAGGGTCCCCATGGTCTTCCCTCCACAGCCCCCAGCAAGGGTCCCCATGGTCTATCCCTCCACAGCCCCCAGCAAGGGTCCCCATGGTCTTCCCTCCACAGCCCCCAGCAAGGGTCCCCATGGTCTTCCCTCCACAGCCCCCAGCAAGGGTCCCCATGATCCCTCCACAGCCCCCAGCAAGGGTCCCCATGGTCTTCCCTCCACAGCCCCCAGCAAGGGTCCCCATGGTCTTCCCTCCACAGCCCCCAGCAAGGGTCCCCATGGTCTTTCCCTCCACAGCCCCCAGAATGGGTCCCCATGGTCTTCCCTCCACAGCCCCCAGCAAGGGTCCCCATGGTCTTCCCTCCACAGCCCCCAGCAAGGGTCCCCATGGTCTTCCCTCCACAGCCCCCAGCAAGGGTCCCCATGATCTTCCCTCCACAGCCCCCAGCAAGGGTCCCCATGGTCTTTCCTCCACAGCCCCCAGCAAGGGTCCCCATGAACACAATTAAAACCACTGCACTAGGGGCCGGGCACGAGGCCTCATGCCTGTAATCCCAGCACTTTGGGAGGCCGAGGCAGGTAGATCACGAAGTCAGGAGATCGAGACCATCCTGACTAATACGGTGAAACCCCGTCTCTACTAAAAATACAAAAATTAGCCGGGCCCGTGTTGGGCACCTGTAGTCCCAGCTACTCTGGAGGCTGAGGCAGGAGAATCACTTAAATCCAGGAGGCAGAGGTTGTGGTGACTCGAAATCAAGCCACAGCACTCCAGCCTGGGCGACAATGCAAGATATCGTCTCAAAAACAAACAAAAAAGATGGGAATTCTACCAAACCTTTCAAGAGAAGATAATACCAGGGCTATTTAAATTGTTCCAAACTATAGGAAAAGAAGAAAAACTTCCAAAATCTTTTTTTTTTTTTTTTTTTTTTTTTTTTTTTTTTTTTTTTTTTTTTTTTTTTTTTTTTTTTTTTTTTTTTTTTTTTTTTTTTTTTTTTTTTTTTTTTTTTTTTTTTTATTTATTTTATTTTTTTTTTTTTTTTTTTTTTTTTTTTTTTTTTTTTTTTTTTCTTTTTTTTTTTTTTTTTTTAGATGAGGTCTCACTCTGTCGCCCAGGCTGGAGTGCCGTGGCACGATCTTGGCTCACTGCAAGCTCCGCCTCCTGGGTTCAAGCTATTCTCCTGCCTCAGCCTCCCATTTAGCTGGGATTACAGGCGCCCGCCACCATACCCTGCTAATTTTTGTATTTTTAGTAGAGAAGGGGTTTCACCATGTTGGCCAGGCTGGTCTTGAACTCCTGACTTCAGGAGATCTGCCCGCCTCAGCCTCCCAAAGTGCTGGGATTACAGGTGTGAGCCACCACGCCCGGCTGGCCTAATTTTTTTTTTTTTTTTAGATGAGGTCTCACTCTGTCACCCAGGCTGGAGTGCAGTGGTGAGATCTTGGCTCACTGCAACTCCGCCTCCTGGGTTCAAGCTATTCTCCTGCCTCAGCCTCCCAAGTAGCTGGGACTAGGGGAGTGTGCTGCCACCCCTGGCCTGCATATTTAAATTAACATGTCATGACTGGGCATGGTGGCTCACACCTGTAATCCCAGCATTCTGGGAGGCCGAGGCGGGTGGATCACCTGAGGTCAGGAGTTCGGGACCAGCCTGGCCAACATGATGAAACTCCATCTCTACTAAAAATACAAAAAATTAGCATGTGCCTGTAATCCCAGCTACTTGGGAAGCTGAAGCAGGAGAATCACTTGAACCCAGGAGGTGGAGGCTGCAGTGAGCTGAGATTGCACCATTGCACTCCAGCCCGGGCAACAAGAGTGAAACTCCGTCTCACACACAAAGAATAATAAAATAAAATTAACATGTTATGACCATGTGGTGTTTATTCTGGGAGAATTCAAGGATGGTTCATCACATGAAACTTCACCACAGTAACCCAGAAATTCCTCTTCTGGTACTAGTGGATTAGATAATTTAGGACAATTGTTTCCTTGAAGAGAAATTTAAATACTGGACAGAGAATAACAAAAACATTATCCAAAGCATCAAAGAGTTAACAAGATAAGGATCAGTTACTGGAGATGTTAGAAATGAAGATTGATGGGCTGGGTGCGGTGGCTCATGCCTGTAATCCCAGCACTTAGGGAGGCCGAGACGGGCGGATCGAGACCATCCTGGCTAACGTGGTGAAACCCCATCTCTAATAAAAATCCAAAAAAAATTTAAAATAAAAAATCTTAGGGGAAAAGTTAAAAAAAAAAAAAAGAAATGAAGATTGGTGAGCAAAGCACTCAGAATCACTTTCTCCAGAAATATCTGATGAAGGTCTAAGATGTACTTGTTTTTTGAGACAGAGTCTCACTCCATCACCCAGGCTAAAGTGCAGTGGAGCAATAATCTCGGCTCATCACAGCCTCCGCCTCCCGAGTTCAAGAGATTCTCCTGTCTCAGCCTCCCAAGTAGCTGGGATTACAGGCATGCACCACCACGCTTGGCTGATTTTTGTATTTTTAATAGAGATGGGGTTTCACCATGTTGGTCAGGCTGGTCTTGAACTCCTGACCTCAGGTGATCCACCCGCCTCAGCCTCCCAAAGTGCTGGGATTACAAACGTGAGCCACTATGCCTGGCCTTTTTTTTTTTTTTTTTGAGATAGGGTTTTACTCTGTCATCCAGGCTGGAGTGCAGTGGTATGATCACAGTTCACTGCAGCTTCAACATCCTAGGCCCAAGTGATCCTCCCACTTCAGCCTCCCAAGTAGCTGGGACTAGGGGAGTGTGCTGCCACCCCTGGCCTGCGTATTTAAATTAACATGTCATGACTGGGCATGGTGGCTCACACCTGTAATCCCAGCATTCTGGGAGGCCGAGGCGGGTGGATCACCTGAGGTCAGGAGTTCGGGACCAGCCTGGCCAACATGATGAAACTCCATCTCTACTAAAAATACAAAAAATTAGCATGTGCCTGTAATCCCAGCTACTTGGGAAGCTGAAGCAGGAGAATCACTTGAACCCAGGAGGTGGAGGCTGCAGTGAGCTGAGATTGCACCATTGCACTCCAGCCCGGGCAACAAGAGTGAAACTCCGTCTCACACACAAAGAATAATAAAATAAAATTAACATGTTATGACTGGGCATGGTGGCTCACACCTGTAATCCCAGCTACTTGGGAAGCTGAAGCAGGAGAATCACTTGAACCCAGGAGGTGGAGGCTGCAGTGAGCTGAGATTGCACCATTGCACTCCAGCCCGGCAACAAGAGTGAAACTCCGTCTCACACACAAAGAATAATAAAATAAAATTAACATGTCATGACTGGGCATGGTGGCTCACACCTGTAATCCCAGCTACTTGGGAAGCTGAAGCAGGAGAATCACTTGAACCCAGGAGGTGGAGGCTGCAGTGAGCTGAGATTGCACCATTGCACTCCAGCCCGGCAACAAGAGTGAAACTCCGTCTCACACACAAAGAATAATAAAATAAAATTAACATGTCATGACTGGGCATGGTGGCTCACACCTGTAATCCCAGCTACTTGGGAAGCTGAAGCAGGAGAATCACTTGAACCCAGGAGGTGGAGGCTGCAGTGAGCTGAGATTGCACCATTGCACTCCAGCCCGGGCAACAAGAGTGAAACTCCGTCTCACACACAAAGAATAATAAAATAAAATTAACATGTCATGACTGGGCATGGTGGCTCACACCTGTAATCCCAGCACTTTGGGAGGCCGAGGCGGGTGGATCACTTGAGGTCAGGAGTTCAAGACCAGCCTGGCCAACATGTGAAACCCCATCTATACAAAAAATACAAAAATTAGCCAGGCGTGGTGGCGGGCGTCTGTAATCCCAGCTACTCAGGAGACTGAGGCAGGAGAATCACTTGAACCTGGGAGGCAGAGGATGCAGTGAGCTGAGATCACGCCATTGCACTCCAGCCTGGGCAACAAGAGTGAAACTCCGCCTCACACACAAAGAATAATAAAATAAAATTAACATGTCATGACTGGGCGTGGTGGCTCACACCTGTAATCCCAGCTACTCAGGAGACTGAGGCAGGAGAATCACTTGAACCTGGGAGGCAGAGGTTGCAGTGAGCCGAGATTGCGCCACTGCACTCCAGCCTGGACGACAAAGCAAGACTCAGTCTCAAAAAAAAAGGAAAGAAACAAGCACCCTCAGACATTGGTGGGGGGGGGTACATTGACACCATGCCTCAAGGGCATTTAGTATTTAGCTGGGCGTGGTGGCACATGCCCAGCTACTCAGCAGGCTGAGGCAGGAGCATTGCTTGAACCTGGGAGGCAGAGGTTGCAGTGAGCTGAGATCGCACCATTGCACTCCAGCCTGGGCGACAAAGCAAGACTCAGTCTCAAAAAAAAGGAAAGAAACAAGCACCCTCAGACATTGGTGGGGTACATTGACACCATGCCTCAAGGGCATTTAGTATTTAGCTGGGCGTGGTGGCACATGCCCAGCTACTCAGCAGGCTGAGGCAGGAGCATTGCTTGAACCTGGGAGGCAGAGGTTGCAGTGAGCTGAGATCGCACCATTGCACTCCAGCCTGGACGACAAAGCAAGACTCAGTCTCAAAAAAAAGGAAAGAAACAAGCACCCTCAGACATTGGTGGGGTACATTGACACCATGCCTCAAGGGCATTTAGTATTTAGCTGGGCGTGGTGGCACATGCCCAGCTACTCAGCAGGCTGAGGCAGGAGCATTGCTTGAACCTGGGAGGCAGAGGTTGCAGTGAGCTGAGATCGCACCATTGCACTCCAGCCTGGACGACAAAGCAAGACTCAGTCTCAAAAAAAAAGGAAAGAAACAAGCACCCTCAGACATTGGTGGGGGGGGGTACATTGACACCATGCCTCAAGGGCATTTAGTATTTAGCTGGGCGTGGTGGCACATGCCCAGCTACTCAGCAGGCTGAGGCAGGAGCATTGCTTGAACCTGGGAGGCAGAGGTTGCAGTGAGCTGAGATCGCACCATTGCACTCCAGCCTGGGCAACATTGCAAAAGCCCTATCTATACAAAAATACAAAAATTAGCTGGGCATGGTGGTGCAACCTCTGCCTCCAGGGTTCAAGCGATTCTCCTGCCTCGGCCTCCCAAAGTGCTGGGATTACAGGTGTGAGCCACCACACCCAGCCTGTACCAGTGTTCGGAGGTGGGACCTTTAAGAGGTGATTAGGCCAGGAGGGCTTCACCCTTGTGTGTAGGTTTAACGCTATCATCTTATAAGAGGGCTTTGCCCTCATCTGTGGTGGATTTAATGCCATCATCGTATAAAAGGGTGCATCTGGGCCTCTGTTGCCACTTGCCCCTTGGCCCTCTGCCGTGTGAGTAACACGCTCCCTCTCCCTGGATGATGAACTTACAAGGCTCTGTCTTGGAAACAGACCAGGCCCTCACCTGGCACCAGGCCTGTCGCTGCCTTTTGCTCTCCAGAACTGTGAGCCAATGCATTTCTGTTAATTATAAATGTCCCAGTCTCAGGTATTCTGTTATAGCAGCACAAAATGGACTAATGCAATAAGCAAAGTCAAATGATAAATGACAAGTTTGGAAAAATATTTTCAACTCATATCCCAGGCAAAGAGCTAAGTTCTCTGGTATTTAAAGAATTCTTACAAATGGATAAGAAAAAGATTAACAGCCCAAGAGGAAAATGGGCAAAAGACTTAAACAGATGGGCCGGGCGCAGTGGCTCACACCTGTAATCCCAGCACTTTGGGAGGCCAAGGCGGGCTGATCACTTGAGGTCAGGAGTTCAAGACCAGCCTGGCCAACATGGCAAAACCCCATCTATACAAAAATACAAAAATTAGCTGGGCATGGTGGTGCAACCTCTGCCTCCAGGGTTCAAGCGATTCTCCCGCCTCGGCCTCCCAAAGTGCTGGGATTACAGGTGTGAGCCACCACACCCAGCCTGTACCAGTGTTCGGAGGTGGGACCTTTAAGAGGTGATTAGGCCAGGAGGGCTTCACCCTTGTGTGTAGGTTTAACGCTATCATCTTATAAGAGGGCTTTGCCCTCATCTGTGGTGGATTTAATGCCATCATCGTATAAAAGGGTGCATCTGGGCCTCTGTTGCCACTTGCCCCTTGGCCCTCTGCCGTGTGAGTAACACGCTCCCTCTCCCTGGATGATGAACTTACAAGGCTCTGTCTTGGAAACAGACCAGGCCCTCACCTGGCACCAGGCCTGTCGCTGCCTTTTGCTCTCCAGAACTGTGAGCCAATGCATTTCTGTTAATTATAAATGTCCCAGTCTCAGGTATTCTGTTATAGCAGCACAAAATGGACTAATGCAATAAGCAAAGTCAAATGATAAATGACAAGTTTGGAAAAATATTTTCAACTCATATCCCAGGCAAAGAGCTAAGTTCTCTGGTATTTAAAGAATTCTTACAAATGGATAAGAAAAAGATTAACAGCCCAAGAGGAAAATGGGCAAAAGACTTAAACAGATGGGCCGGGCGCAGTGGCTCACACCTGTAATCCCAGCACTTTGGGAGGCCAAGGCGGGCTGATCACTTGAGGTCAGGAGTTCAAGACCAGCCTGGCCAACATGGCAAAACCCCATCTATACAAAAAATACAAAAATTAGCTGGGCATGGTGGTGCAACCTCTGCCTCCAGGGTTCAAGCGATTCTCCTGCCTCAGCCTCCCAAAGTGCTGGGATTACAGGTGTGAGCCACCACACCCAGCCTGTACCAGTGTTCGGAGGTGGGACCTTTAAGAGGTGATTAGGCCAGGAGGGCTTCACCCTTGTGTGTAGGTTTAACGCTATCATCTTATAAGAGGGCTTTGCCCTCATCTGTGGTGGATTTAATGCCATCATCGTATAAAAGGGTGCATCTGGGCCTCTGTTGCCACTTGCCCCTTGGCCCTCTGCCGTGTGAGTAACACGCTCCCTCTCCCTGGATGATGAACTTACAAGGCTCTGTCTTGGAAACAGACCAGGCCCTCACCTGGCACCAGGCCTGTCGCTGCCTTTTGCTCTCCAGAACTGTGAGCCAATGCATTTCTGTTAATTATAAATGTCCCAGTCTCAGGTATTCTGTTATAGCAGCACAAAATGGACTAATGCAATAAGCAAAGTCAAATGATAAATGACAAGTTTGGAAAAATATTTTCAACTCATATCCCAGGCAAAGAGCTAAGTTCTCTGGTATTTAAAGAATTCTTACAAATGGATAAGAAAAAGATTAACAGCCCAAGAGGAAAATGGGCAAAAGACTTAAACAGATGGGCCGGGCGCAGTGGCTCACACCTGTAATTCCAGCTACTCAGGAGACTGAGGCAGGAGAATCACTTGAACCTGGGAGGCAGAGGATGCAGTGAGCTGAGATCACGCCATTGCACTCCAGCCTGGGCAACAGAGCAAGACTCCGTCTCAAAAAAAAAAAAAAAGAGGCCAGGTGTGGTGGCTTTCATCTGTAATCCCAGCACTTTGGGAGGCCGAGGCGGGTGGATCATGAGGTCAGGAGATCGAGACCATCCTGGCTAACAAGGTGAAACCATCTCTACTAAAAATTCAAAAAATTAGCTGGGCATGGTGGTGCAACCTCTGCCTCCAGGGTTCAAGCGATTCTCCTGTCTCAGCCTTCTGAGTAGCTGGGATTACAGGTGCCTGCCACTGGGCCCTGCTAATTTTTGTAGTTTTAGTAGAGATGGGGTTTCACCATGTTGGCCAAGACTGTGCCACTGCACTCCAGCCTGGACGACAAAGCAAGACTCAGTCTCAAAAAAAAAAAAATTAGCTGGGCATGGTGGTGCAACCTCTGCCTCCAGGGTTCAAGCGATCCTCCTGCCTCGGCCTCCCAAAGTGCTGGGATTACAGGTGCCTGCCACTGGGCCCTGCTAATTTTTGTAGTTTTAGTAGAGATGGGGTTTCACCATGTTGGCCAAGACTGTGCCACTGCACTCCAGCCTGGGCAACAGAGCAAGACTCCGTCTCAAAAAAAAAAAAAAAAAAAAAAAAAAAAAAAAATTAGCTGGGCATGGTGGTGCAACCTCTGCCTCCAGGGTTCAAGCGATTCTCCTGCCTCAGCCTCCCAAAGTGCTGGGATTACAGGTGCCTGCCACTGGGCCCTGCTAATTTTTGTAGTTTTAGTAGAGATGGGGTTTCACCATGTTGGCCAAGACTGTGCCACTGCACTCCAGCCTGGACGACAAAGCAAGACTCAGTCTCAAAAAAAAAAAAAATTAGCTGGGCATGGTGGTGCAACCTCTGCCTCCAGGGTTCAAGCGATCCTCCTGCCTCGGCCTCCCAAAGTGCTGGGATTACAGGTGCCTGCCACTGGGCCCTGCTAATTTTTGTAGTTTTAGTAGAGATGGGGTTTCACCATGTTGGCCAAGACTGTGCCACTGCACTCCAGCCTGGACGACAAAGCAAGACTCAGTCTCAAAAAAAAAAAAATTAGCTGGGCATGGTGGTGCAACCTCTGCCTCCAGGGTTCAAGCGATTCTCCTGCCTCAGCCTCCCAAAGTGCTGGGATTACAGGTGCCTGCCACTGGGCCCTGCTAATTTTTGTAGTTTTAGTAGAGATGGGGTTTCACCATGTTGGCCAAGACTGTGCCACTGCACTCCAGCCTGGACGACAAAGCAAGACTCAGTCTCAATAAAAAAAAAAGCCTCGAACTCTTGGGCTCAAGCGATCCTCCTGCCTCGGCCTCCCATAGCGCTGGGATTACAGGTGCCTGCCACTGGGCCCTGCTAATTTTTGTAGTTTTAGTAGAGATGGGGTTTCACCATGTTGGCCAAGACTGTGCCACTGCACTCCAGCCTGGACGACAAAGCAAGACTCAGTCTCAAAAAAAAAAAAAAAAAAAAATTAGCTGGGCATGGTGGTGCAACCTCTGCCTCCAGGGTTCAAGCGATTCTCCTGCCTCAGCCTCCCAAAGTGCTGGGATTACAGGTGCCTGCCACTGGGCCCTGCTAATTTTTGTAGTTTTAGTAGAGATGGGGTTTCACCATGTTGGCCAAGACTGTGCCACTGCACTCCAGCCTGGACGACAAAGCAAGACTCAGTCTCAAAAAAAAAAAAATTAGCTGGGCATGGTGGTGCAACCTCTGCCTCCAGGGTTCAAGCGATTCTCCTGCCTCAGCCTCCCAAAGTGCTGGGATTACAGGTGCCTGCCACTGGGCCCTGCTAATTTTTGTAGTTTTAGTAGAGATGGGGTTTCACCATGTTGGCCAAGACTGTGCCACTGCACTCCAGCCTGGACGACAAAGCAAGACTCAGTCTCAAAAAAAAAAAAATTAGCTGGGCATGGTGGTGCAACCTCTGCCTCCAGGGTTCAAGCGATCCTCCTGCCTCGGCCTCCCAAAGTGCTGGGATTACAGGTGCCTGCCACTGGGCCCTGCTAATTTTTGTAGTTTTAGTAGAGATGGGGTTTCACCATGTTGGCCAAGACTGTGCCACTGCACTCCAGCCTGGACGACAAAGCAAGACTCAGTCTCAAAAAAAAAAAAATTAGCTGGGCATGGTGGTGCAACCTCTGCCTCCAGGGTTCAAGCGATCCTCCTGCCTCGGCCTCCCAAAGTGCTGGGATTACAGGTGCCTGCCACTGGGCCCTGCTAATTTTTGTAGTTTTAGTAGAGATGGGGTTTCACCATGTTGGCCAAGACTGTGCCGCTGCACTCCAGCCTGGGCGACAGAGCGAGACTCCGTCTCAAAAAAAAAAAAACAAACAGAGGAAGAAAATAAGCCGGGTGCAATGGCTCATATCTGTAATCCCAGCACTTTGGGAGGCCAAGTGGGGTGGATCATTTGAGCCCAGGAGTTAGAGACCAGCCTGGGCAACATGGTGAAACAAACCAAAAAACCAAACTACCAAAAAAAAAAAAAAAAAAAAACAAAAACTAGCAAAAAAAAAAAAATTAGCTGGGCATGGTGGTGCAACCTCTGCCTCCAGGGTTCAAGCGATTCTCCTGCCTCAGCCTCCCAAAGTGCTGGGATTACAGGTGCCTGCCACTGGGCCCTGCTAATTTTTGTAGTTTTAGTAGAGATGGGGTTTCACCATGTTGGCCAAGACTGTGCCACTGCACTCCAGCCTGGGCAACAGAGCAAGACTCCGTCTCAAAAAAAAAAAAAAAGAGGCCAGGTGTGGTGGCTTTCATCTGTAATCCCAGCACTTTGGGAGGCCGAGGCGGGTGGATCATGAGGTCAGGAGATCGAGACCATCCTGGCTAACTCGGTGAAACTCTGTCTCTACTAAAAATACAAAAATTAGCCAGGTGTAGTGGCACATGCCTGTAATCCCAGCACTTTGGGAGGCTGAGGCAGGAGGATCACTTGAAGCAAGGAGTTCAAGACCAGTGTGGTCAAAATGGTGAGACTCCGTCTCAAAAAAAAAAAAACAAACAGAGGAAGAAAATAAGCCGGGTGCAATGGCTCATATCTGTAATCCCAGCACTTTGGGAGGCCAAGTGGGGTGGATCATTTGAGCCCAGGAGTTAGAGACCAGCCTGGGCAACATGGTGAAACTCTGTCTCAAAAAAAAAAAAAAAAAAAAAAAAAAAACAAAACAACAAAAAACAAAAACTAGCAAAAAAAAAAAAAAATTAGCCAGGCTCAGTGTTGCACATCTGAAGTCCCAGCTACTAGAGAAGCTGAGGTGGGAGGGTCCCTTGAGCCCAGGAGATTGAGGCTGCAGTGAGCAATGAGTGAGCCACTGTACTCCAGCCTGGGCGACATTGAAACTCTGTCTCAAAATAAGTAAGTTGGGGGCAGGGCGTGGTGGCTCACACCTGTAATTGCAGCACTTTGGGATGCTGAGGCAGGAGGATCACTTGAAGCAAGGAGTTCAAGACCAGCCTGGGCAACATAGCAAGACCTTGTCTCTACAAAAAATAAAAAATTAGCCAGAGCAAGTCTCTCAGTCAGTCAGTCAGTCAGTCTCTCTCTCTCTCTCTCTCTTCTCTTCCTCTGTCTCTCTCCCCCTCTGTCTCTCTCTTTCTCTTTAAGTTCCAGTTGGAGAACCACCAAATTGGACCTAGTTCCCCCAGGGAGAGGTGCCAGAATCGAGAGAGATGTTAATTTTTTTTTTTTTTTTTTTTTTGTGATGGAGTCTCGCTCTGTCACCCCGGCCGAGATGTTCATTTTTTATCTTATATAATTCTGGATTCTTCCAATTTTCTTTCACAAGCCCTTATTGCTTTTGTAATTTAGAAAATGTGGAAAACAGAGGTTGCACATGAGACCTTTGCTTGCTTGTTTCTAGAAAGAGAGGCGTGGAACCGGCAGAGCCCTGGCAGCATGACGAGGAAACGGGCCCCATTCTGCAGTAATTAGAAAACGTCATGATACGATGCCATGTGAAGCACACACCAGCACCTGCCAAAACGCACCTGGATCGAATTACGGGGAAACATCAGATGGGTCCAGATTACGCAGGACACTCTCCATGACGACTGGCTTGGAATCCTCAAAAACAGTAATGCCATGAAAGACATAAATAAAACAGAAAAAAAGGTAGGAGGGCCAGGCGCAGCGGCTCACGCCTGTAATCCCAGCACTTTGGGAGGCTGAGGCGGGTGGATAACAAGGTCAGGAGTTCAAGACCAGTGTGGTCAAAATGGTGAAACTCTGTCTCTACTAAAAATACAAAAATTAGCTGGGCATGGTGGTGCAACCTCTGCCTCCAGGGTTCAAGCGATTCTCCTGCCTCAGCCTCCCAAAGTGCTGGGATTACAGGTGCCTGCCACTGGGCCCTGCTAATTTTTGTAGTTTTAGTAGAGATGGGGTTTCACCATGTTGGCCAAGACTGTGCCACTGCACTCCAGCCTGGGCAACATGGTGAAACTCTGTCTCAAAAAAAAAAAAAAAAAAAAAAAAAAAAATTAGCCAGGTGTAGTGGCACATGCCTGTAATCCCAGCACTTTGGGAGGCCAAGGTGGGTGGATCACTTGAGGTCAGGAGTTCAAGACCAGTGTGGTCAAAATGGTGAAACTCTGTCTCTACTAAAAAATACAACAGTAGCTGGGTGTTGTGGTGCTTTGCCTGTAATCTCAGCTTTTTGGAAGGCTGAGGCAAGAGAATCACTTGAACCCGGGAGGCGGAGGTTTCAGTGAGCCAAGACTGAGCCATTGCAGTCCAGCCTCGGCGACAGAGCGAGACTCCATCTCAAACAACAACACCACCACCAACAACAAAAACCAGGAGCAGTAGCTCACACCTGTAATCCCAGCTACTCAGGAGGCTGAGGCAAGAGAATCACTTGAACCCGGGAGGCGGAGGTTTCAGTGAGCCAAGACTGAGCCATTGCAGTCCAGCCTCGGCGACAGAGCGAGACTCCATCTCAAACAACAACACCACCACCAACAACAAAAACCAGGAGCAGTAGCTCACACCTGTAATCCCAGCACTTTGGGAGGCTGAGGCGGGTGGATAACAAGGTCAGGAGTTCAAGACCAGTGTGGTCAAAATGGTGAAACTCTGTCTCTACTAAAAATACAAAAAATTAGCCAGGTGTGGTGGCTCACACCTGTAATTGCAGCACTTTGGGATGCTGAGGCAGGAGGATCACTTGAGGTCAGGAGTTCAAGACCAGTGTGGTCAAAATGGTGAAACTCTGTCTCTACAAAAAATAAAAAATTAGCCAGAGCAAGTCTCTCAGTCAGTCAGTCAGTCAGTCTCTCTCTCTCTCTCTCTCTCTTTCTCTTCCTCTGTCTCTACTAAAAACACAAAAAATTAGCTAGGTGTAGTGGCACATGCCTGTAATCCCAGCACTTTGGGAGGCCAAGGTGGGTGGATCACTTGAGGTCAGGAGTTCAAAACCAGCCTGACAAACATGGTGAAACTCCATCTCTACTAAAAATACAAAAAATTAGCCAGGTGTAGTGGCACATGCCTGTAATCCCAGCACTTTGGGAGGCTGAGGCGGGTGGATAACAAGGTCAGGAGTTCAAAACCAGCCTGACAAACATGGTGAAACTCCATCTCTACTAAAAATACAAAAATTAGCCAGGTGTAGTGGCACATGCCTGTAATCCCAGCTACTCAGGAGGCTGAGGCAAGAGAATCACTTGAACCCGGGAGGCAGAGGTTGCAGTGAGCCGAGATTGTGCCACTGCACTCCAGCCTCGGCGACAGAGCGAGACTCCATCTCAAACAACAACACCACCACCAACAACAAAAACCAGGAGCAGTAGCTCACACCTGTAATCCCAGCACTTTGGGAGGCCAAGGTGGGTGGATCACTTGAGGTCAGGAGTTCGAGACCACCCTGACCAACAAGATGAAACCCCGTCTCTACTAAAAAATACAAAAGTAGCTGGGTGTGGTGGTGCATGCCTGTAATCTCAGCTATTTGGAAGGCTGAGGCAAGAGAATTGTTTGAACCCGGGAGGCAGAGGTTGCAGTGAGCCGAGATCACGCCATTGCACTCCAGCCTGGGCAACAAGGTGAAACTGCCATCTCTACTAAAAGTACAAAAATTTGCCAGGCGTGGTGGCTCACGCCTGTAATCCCAGCACTTTGGGAGGCCAAGGTGGGCGGATCACGAGGTCAGGAGTTCAAAACCAGCCTGACAAACATGGTGAAACTCCATCTCTACTAAAAATACAAAAATTAGCCGAGTGTGGTGGCGCACGCCTGTAGTCCCAGCTACTTGGGAGGCTGAGGCAGGAGAATCGCTTGAACTCAGGAGACAGAGGCTGCAGTGAGCCGAGATTGTGCCACTGCACTCCAGCCTGGCCAACAGAGCGAGACTGTGTCTCAAAAAAAAAAAAAAAAAAAGCGTCCAATAGCTAGAATATATTAAAACTCTTACAACTCAACAATAGAAAGGCAAACAGTGCAACTAAAAATTGGGTTAGGAATTTGAATAGACAGTTCTCTAAAGAAAATATATAGGTGCCCAGTGGGAATGTAACTGCCCAAGGGGTTCACCCTGCCCACTTCCCAGACAGGGCAGACTCATCAAGACAGGGCATCGCAAGAGAGAAAGAGTAATTTACACAGAGCAGGCTGTGTGGGAGACCGGAGTTCTATTATTACTCCAGCCAGTCTCTCTGAGCACTGGGGAGTCGAGTTTTGTTTTTTTTGAGACGGAGTCTCTGTCGCCCAGGCTGGAGTGCAGTGGCGCGATCTCGGCTCACTGCAAGCTCCGCCTCCCGGGTTCAAGCGATTCTCCTGCCTCAGCCTCCTGAGTAGCTGGGACTACAGGCGCCCACCACTGCGCCTGGCTAATTTTTTTGTATTTAGTAGAGATGGGATTTCACTGCGTTAGCCAGGATGGTCTCGATCTCCTGACCTCATGATCCGTCCGCCTCCGCCTCCCAAAGTGCTGGGATTACAGGTGTGAGCCACCGCGCCTGGCCAATGGGAACGGAGTTTTTAAGGATAACTTGGTGGGTGGGGGAAGCCAGTGAGCCAGGAGTGCCGATTGGTCAGGGATGAAATCACAGGGCGTCAAAGCTGTCTGTTGTGCTCAGTCGGTTCCTGGGTGGGGGCCACAAGATCAGCTGAGCCAATTTATCGATGTGGGTGGTGTCAGCTGATCCATAAAGTGCAGGGTTTCCAAAATATCTCAAGCGCTGATCTTAGGAGCAGTTTAAGGAGGGTCAGACTCTTGTAGCCTCCAGCTGCATGGCTCCTAAACCATAATTTCTAATCCTGGGGCTAAAGTTAGTCTTTTTTTTTTTTTTTTTTTTTTTTTTTTTTTTTTTTTTTTTTTTTTTTTTTTTTTTTTTTTTTTTTTTTTTTTTTTTTTTTTTTTTTTTTTTTTTTTTTTTTTTTTTTTTTTTTTTTTTTTTTTTTTTTTTTTTTTTTTTTTTTTTTTTTTTTTTTTTTTTTTTTTTTTTTTTTTTTTTTTTTTTTTTTTTTTTTTTTTTTTTTTTTTTTTTTTTTTTTTTTTTTTTTTTTTTTTTTTTTTTTTTTTTTTTTTTTTTTTTTTTTTTTTTTTTTTTTTTTTTTTTTTTTTTTTTTTTTTTTTTTTTTTTTTTTTTTTTTTTTTTTTTTTTTTTTTTTTTTTTTTTTTTTTTTTTTTTTTTTTTTTTTTTTTTTTTTTTTTTTTTTTTTTTTTTTTTTTTTTTTTTTTTTTTTTTTTTTTTTTTTTTTTTTTTTTTTTTTTTTTTTTTTTTTTTTTTTTTTTTTTTTTTTTTTTTTTTTTTTTTTTTTTTTTTTTTTTTTTTTTTTTTTTTTTTTTTTTTTTGAGACGGAGTCTCGGCCTGTCGCCCAGGCTGGAGTGCAGTGGCCATCTCGGCTCACTGCAAGCTCCGCCTCGGGTTCAAGCGATTCTCCTGCCTCAGCCTCCTGAGCAGAAACAGAGAAAATGGAAAACATGTCCACACAAAAACTTGGGCAGGGCTGAGCACAGTAGCTCATGCCTGTAATCCCAGCACTCTGGGAGGCTGAGACAGGAGAATTGCTTGAACCTGGGAGGTGGAGGTTGCAGTGAGCTGAGATTGTGCCACTGCTCTCCAGCGTGGGCGACAGAGCAAGACCCTATCTCAAAAATGAAACAAGTCCGGGCGTGGTGGCTCATGCTTGTCATCCCAGCACTTTGGGAGGTCGAGGCGGGTGGATCACGAGGTCAGGAGTTTGAGACCAGCCTGAGCAACATGGTGAAACCCTGTCTCCACTAAAAATACAAAAGTTAGCCGGGCACGGTGGCGGGCGCTTGTAATCCCAGCTACTCAGGAGGCTGAGGCAGGAGAATCGCTGGAACCAGGAGGCGGAGTTTGCAGTGAGCTGAGATTGAGCCACTACTCTCCAGCCTGGGTGACAGAGCAAGACTCCATCTCAAAAAAAAAAAAAACAAAAACCCAAAGCAAACAAAAACCAGAGAAACCACAATGAGATACCACCTCACACGCACTAGGGTGGCTGTGATACAAAAAATGCACACTAGTGTGGGAAAGAATGTGGTGCAGTGGGAGCCCGTATACACCAGGAAGGTAAAATGATGTAGATGCTTCGAAAACGGTCGGACAGTTCTCTGATAAGCGAAATGCAGAGTGACCATAGAAGCCAGCAGTTTCGCTCCTGAGCAGAAACAGAGAAAATGGAAAACATGTCCACACAAAAACTTGGGCAGGGCTGAGCACAGTAGCTCATGCCTGTAATCCCAGCACTTTGGGAGGTCGAGGTGCACGGATCACATGAGGCCAGGAGTTCCAGACCAGCCTGGCCAATAGGGTGAAACCCCGTCTCTACTAAAAATACAAAAATTAGCCGGGAGTGGTGGTGGGCACCTGTAGTCCCAGCTACTAAGGAGGCTGAGACAGGAGAATTGCTTGAACCTGGGAGGTGGAGGTTGCAGTGAGCTGAGATCGACCCACTACAGTCCAGCCTGGGAGACAGAATGAGACTCCTCCAAAAAACAAAAAACAAAACAGGCCGGGGGCGATGGCTCACGCCTGTAGTCCCAACACTCTGGGAGGCCGAGGTGGGCGGGTCACAAGGTCAGGAGTTTGAGACCAGCCTGGCCAACAGGGTGAAACCCCATCTCTACTAAAAATACAAAAATTAGCCAGGCATGGTGGCGGGCGCCTGTAATTTCAGTTACTTGGGAGGCTGAGGCAGGAGAATCACTTGAACCAAGGAGGCAGAGGTTGCAGTTAGCTGAGATTGTACCATTGCAGTCTAGCCTGGGCAACAGAGCAAGGCCCTGTCTCAAAGACAACAAAAAACAGCCCGGGCGCGGTGGCTCACGCCTGTAATCCCAGCACTCTGGGAGGCCGAGGTGGGTGGATCACAAGGTCAGGAGTTTGAGACCAGCCTGGCCAACAGGGTGAAACCCCATCTCTACTAAAAATACAAAAATTAGCCGGGAGTGGTGGTGGGCACCTGTAGTCCCAGCTACTCAGGAGGCTGAGGCAGGAGAATCGCTGGAACCAGGAGGCGGAGTTTGGCTCTTGTTGCCCAGGCTGGAGTGCAGTGGCGATCTCGGCTCACTGCAAGCTCCGCCTCCCGGGTTCGCCATTCTCCTGCCTCAGCCTCCTGAGCAGAAACAGAGAAAATGGAAAACATGTCCACACAAAACTTGGGCAGGGCTGAGCACAGTAGCTCATGCCTGTAATCCCAGCTACTCAGGAGGCTGAGGCAGGAGAATCGCTGGAACCAGGAGGCGGAGTTTGGCTCTTGTTGCCCAGGCTGGAGTGCAGTGGCGATCTGGGCTCACTGCAAGCTCCGCCTCCCGGGTTCGCCATTCTCCTGCCTCAGCCTCCTGAGCAGAAACAGAGAAAATGGAAAACATGTCCACACAAAACTTGGGCAGGGCTGAGCACAGTGGCTCACGCCTGTAATCCTAGCACTTTGGGAGGCCGAGGTGGGTGGATCACAAGCTCAGGAGTTTGAGACCAGCCTGAGCAACATGGTGAAACCCTGTCTCTACTAAAAATACAAAAATTAGCCGGGAGTGGTGGCGGGCACCTGTAGTCCCAGCTACTCAGGAGGCTGAGGCAGGAGAATCGCTGGAACCAGGGAGGCGGAGTTTGCAGTGAGCTGAGATTGAGCCACTACTCTCCAGCCTGGGTGACAGAGCAAGACTCCATCTCAAAAAAAAAAAAAAAAAAAAAAAAAAAAAAAAAACAAAAACCCAAAGCAAACAAAAACCAGAGAAACCACAATGAGATACCACCTCACACGCACTAGGGTGGCTGTGATACAAAAAATGCACACTAGTGTGGGAAAGAATGTGGTGCAGTGGGAGCCCGTATACACCAGGAAGGTAAAATGATGTAGATGCTTCGAAAACGGTCGGACAGTTCTCTGATAAGCGAAATGCAGAGTGACCATAGAAGCCAGCAGTTTCCGCCTCCCGAGGTTCAAGCGATTCTCCTGCCTCAGCCTCCTGAGCAGAAACAGAGAAAATGGAAAACATGTCCACACAAAACTTGGGCAGGGCTGAGCACAGTAGCTCATGCCTGTAATCCCAGCACTTTGGGAGGCCGAGGTGGGTGTGTCACAAGGTCAGGAGTTCGAGACCAACCTGGCCAACATGGTGCAACCCCATTTCTACTAAAAATACAAAAATTAGCCGGGAGTGGTGGTGGGCACCTGTAATCGCAGCTACTCGGGAGGCTTAGGCAGGAGAATCACTTGAACCAAGGAGGCAGAGGTTGCAGTTAGCTGAGATTGTACCATTGCAGTCTAGCCTGGGCAACAGAGCAAGGCCCTGTCTCAAAGACAACAAAAAAAAGAAACTTGGGCAGGGCTGAGCACAGTGGCTCAGGCCTGTAGTCCCAACACTCTGGGAGGCCGAGGTGGGCGGATCACAAGGTCAGGAGTTTGAGACCAGCCTGGCCAACAGGGTGAAATCCCCATCTCTACTAAAAATACAAAAATTAGCCAGGCATGGTGGCGGCGCCTGTAATTTCAGTTACTTGGGAGGCTGAGGCAGGAGAATCACTTGAACCAAGGAGGCAGAGGTTGCAGTTAGCTGAGATTGTACCATTGCAGTCTAGCCTGGGCAACAGACCTCAAGACCTTGTCTCAAAAAAAAAAAAAAAAAAAAAAAAATACAAAAATTAGCCAGGCATGGTGGCTCACGCCTGTAATCCCAGCACTCTGGGAGGCCGAGGTGGGTGGATCACGAGGTCGGGAGATCAAAACCATCCTGGCTAACACGGTGAAACCCCATCTCTACTAAAAATACAAAAAAAAAAAAAAAGAACTAGACAGGCCAGGTGCAATGGTTCATGGCTCATGCCTGTAATCCCAGCACTTTGGGAGGCCGAGGTGGGTGTATCACAAGGTCAGAAGATCAAAACCATCCTGGCTAACGTGGTGAAACCCTGTCTCTACTAAAAAAATACAAAAAAATTAGCCAGGCGTGGTGGCAGGCACTTGTAGTCCCAGCTACTCGGGAGGCTGAGGTGGAAGGATTGCTTGAGTCTCAGAGGCAGATGTTGCAGCAAGCTGAGATGATGCCACTGCACTCCAGCCTGGGCGACAGAGCGAGACTCCACCTCAAAAAAAAAAAAAAAAAATCTGTCTATATATATTTACATGTCTGACAAAGAGCATGAATAAATAATATAAAGAACTAGACAGGCCATAGCCGGGTGCGGTGGCTCATGCCTGTAATCCCAGCACTTTGGGAGGCCGAGGTGGGTGTATCACAAGGTCAGAAGATCAAAACCATCCTGGCTAACATGGTGAAACCCTGTCTCTACTAAAAATACAAAAAAATTAGCCAGGCGTGGTGGCAGGCACTTGTAGTCCCAGCTACTCGGGAGGCTGAGGCAGGAGAATGGTGTGAACCCGGGAGGCGGAGCTTGCAGTGAGCCGTGATTGTGCCACTGTACTCCAGCCTGGGCGACAGAGCTCAAGACCTTCGTCTTAAAAAAAAAAAAAAAAAAAAAAAAAAAAAAAAAAGAACTAGACAGGCCAGGTGCAATGGTTCATGGCTCAGGCCTGTAATCCTAGCATTTTGGGAGGCTGAGGCAGGTGGATCACTTGAGTCTAGCAGTTTGAGACTAGCCTGAACAACATGGTGAAACCTGGTCTCTACAAAAAAAAAAAAAAAAAGAACTAGACAGGCCAGGTGCAATGGTTCATGGCTCAGGCCTGTAATCCTAGCTACTGGAGAGGCTGAGGTGGAAGGATTGCTTGAGTCTCAGAGGCAGATGTTGCAGCAAGCTGAGATGATACCACTGCACTCTAGCCTGGGTGACAGAGCAAGACCTTGTCTCAAAAAAAAAAAAAAAAAAAAACTAGAGCATACTGGCTTATGTCTGTAATCCCAACACTTTGGGAGGCCAGAGGGAGGATCACTTAAGCCCAGGAGTTCAAGACCAGCCTGGGAAACATAGGGAGACCCTGTCTCTACAAAAAAGAAAAAAAACCATAGCCAGGCATGTAGTCCCAGCTACTTGGGAGACTGAGGTGGGAGGATTACTTGAGCCCAGGAGTTCCAGACCAGCCTGGGCAACAGACCTCAAGACCTTGTCTCAAAAAATATAAAAATAAAAAAAAAAAAAAAAAAAAAAAAAATCTGTCTATATATATTTACATGTCTGACAAAGAGCATGAATAAATAATATAAAGAACTAGACAGGCCATAGCCGGGTGCGGTGGCTCATGCCTGTAATCCCAGCACTTTGGGAGGCCGAGGTGGGTGTATCACAAGGTCAGAAGATCAAAACCATCCTGGCTAACATGGTGAAACCCTGTCTCTACTAAAAATACAAAAAATTAGCCGGGCGTGGTGGTGGGCACCTGTAGTCCCAGCTACTCGGGAGGCTGAGGCAGGAGAATGGTGTGAACCCGGGAGGCGGAGCTTGCAGTGAGCCGTGATTGTGCCACTGTACTCCAGCCTGGGCGACAGACCTCAAGACCTTGTCTCAAAAAAAAAAAAATAGATTTAAACACTTCACAAAAGAAAATATGCAAATGGTCAATAAGTACATGAAAAGATGTTGTACATCATTAATAATCAAATTAAACCACAACAAGATAGCATTATATACCCACTAAAGTGGCTAAAGCGAAAAAAACTTACAACATAAGTGTTGACATGCACATAGAACAATGATATGCACACACATTGCTGTTAATAATGGAAAACAGGCTGGGAACAGTGGCTCACACCTGTAATCCTAGCTACTGGAGAGGCTGAGGTGGAAGGATTGCTTGAGTCTCAGAGGCAGATGTTGCAGCAAGCTGAGATGATACCACTGCACTCTAGCCTGGGTGACAGAGCAAGACCTTGTCTCAAAAAAAAAAAAAAAAGTTAAACATAGAGTTTTGGCCAGGCATGGTGGCTTATGTCTGTAATCCCAACACTTTGGGAGGCCAGAGGGAGGATCACTTAAGCCCAGGAGTTCCAGACCAGCCTGGCCAACATGGTGAAACCCGTCTCTACTAAAAATACAAAAATTAAAAAAAAAAAAATACAAAAATTAAAAAAAAAAAAAAAAAAAAAAAAAAAAAAAAAAAAAAAAATAGATTTAAACACTTCACAAAAGAAAATATGCAAATGGTCAATAAGTACATGAAAAGATGTTGTACATCATTAATAATCAAATTAAACCACAACAAGATAGCATTATATACCCACTAAAGTGGCTAAAGCGAAAAAAACTTACAACATAAGTGTTGACATGCACATAGAACAATGATATGCACACACATTGCTGTTAATAATGGAAAACAGGCTGGGAACAGTGGCTCACACCTGTAATCCCAGCACTTTGGGAGGCGGAGCTTGCAGTGAGCCAAGATTGCACCACTGCGCTCCAGCCTGGGCAACAGAGCGAGACTCCCGTCTCAAAAAAAAAAAAATAGATTTAAACACTTCACAAAAGAAAATATGCAAATGGTCAATAAGTACATGAAAAGATGTTGTACATCATTAATAATCAAATTAAACCACAACAAGATAGCATTATATACCCACTAAAGTGGCTAAAGCGAAAAAAACTTACAACATAAGTGTTGACATGCACATAGAACAATGATATGCACACACATTGCTGTTAATAATGGAAAACAGGCTGGGAACAGTGGCTCACACCTGTAATCCCAACACTTTGGGAGGCCAAAGCAGGCAAATCACCTGAAGTCAGGGGTTCCAGACCAGCCTGGCCAACATGGTGAAACCCCGTCTCTATTAAAATACAAAAAATTAAAAAAAAAAAAAGGAAAGTAGTACAGACACTTTGGAAAACATTGTATGGTAATATCTTTAAAAGTTAAACATAGAGTTTTGGCCAGGCATGGTGGCTCATGCCTGTAATCCCAGCACTTTGGGAGACTGAGGTGGAAGGATGGGAGACTGAGGTGGAAGGATGGGAGACTGAGGTGGAAGGATGGGAGACTGAGGTGGAAGGATGGGAGACTGAGGTGGAAGGATGGGAGACTGAGGTGGAAGGATGGGAGACTGAGGTGGAAGGATGGGAGACTGAGGTGGAAGGATGGGAGACTGAGGTGGAAGGATGGGAGACTGAGGTGGAAGGATGGGAGACTGAGGTGGAAGGATGGGAGACTGAGGTGGAAGGATGGGAGACTGAGGTGGAAGGATGGGAGACTGAGGTGGAAGGATGGGAGACTGAGGTGGAAGGATGGGAGACTGAGGTGGAAGGATGGGAGACTGAGGTGGAAGGATGGGAGACTGAGGTGGAAGGATGGGAGACTGAGGTGGAAGGATGGGAGACTGAGGTGGAAGGATGGGAGACTGAGGTGGAAGGATGGGAGACTGAGGTGGAAGGATGGGAGACTGAGGTGGAAGGATGGGAGACTGAGGTGGAAGGATGGGAGACTGAGGTGGAAGGATGGGAGACTGAGGTGGAAGGATGGGAGACTGAGGTGGAAGGATGGCTTGAGTATTGGAGGTTGAGGCTGCAGTGAGCTATGATAGCACCACTGCACCCACTACACTCCAGCCTGGGCGACAGAGCAAGACTCCATCTCAAAAAAAAAAAAAAAAAAAGTTAAACATACAGTTTCCTTATGACCTAGCAATCCCATTTTTATGCATTTTTTGTGGGGAATATAAATGAAAACATTTGTCCACACAGAGACAACTCACATGTCTGTCAAGTGGAGAATAAACAAATAGGGGTATATTCATACAATGGAATATTCCTCCACAATAAAAAGGAATGAATTACATAAACTTGAATGACTATCTTTTATGTTTTTTGAGACGGAGTTTTGCTCTTGTTGCCCAGGCTGGAGTGCAATGGTGTGATCTTGGTTCACTGCAATGGCCTCCTGGGTTCAAGCGATTCTCCTGCCTCAGCCTCCCGAGTAGATGGGATTACTGCCAACTGCCACCACGCCCAGCTGATTTTTGTATTTTGTATTTTGTATTTTTTTGTTTTTCAGTGAAGTTGGGGTTTCAGCATGTTGGCCAGGCTGGTCTCACTCCTGACCTCAGGTGATCCGCCTGCCTTGGCCTCCCAAAGTGCTGGGACTACAGGTGTCAGACTTTGAGAGTGGCCCTAAATGACTATCTTAATCTCATCAAACCACACTTGTTTATCTGCAAAATGATGATAATAAACACTTTTGTCACAGCATTAGAATGAAGGTTGAATGCCTGTTTCCACCTAGTATGTTAAAATGCCTATTTCTGACCCCGGGGTATGGGAAGGGAAGGAAGGAGATGTAAATACACAACAGTGCAGATTGAACTCAGAAACACTGTGCTGTTTCAACAGTCCAACACCAAGACTACATCCTTTCATACAAGATTCTAGGAAGGGGCCGGGTATGGTGGCTCACGCCTGTAATCCCAGCACTGAGGTGGAAGGATGGGAGACTGAGGTGGAAGGATGGGAGACTGAGGTGGAAGGATGGGAGACTGAGGTGGAAGGATGGGAGACTGAGGTGGAAGGATGGGAGACTGAGGTGGAAGGATGGGAGACTGAGGTGGAAGGATGGGAGACTGAGGTGGAAGGATGGGAGACTGAGGTGGAAGGATGGGAGACTGAGGTGGAAGGATGGGAGACTGAGGTGGAAGGATGGGAGACTGAGGTGGAAGGATGGGAGACTGAGGTGGAAGGATGGGAGACTGAGGTGGAAGGATGGGAGACTGAGGTGGAAGGATGGGAGACTGAGGTGGAAGGATGGGAGACTGAGGTGGAAGGATGGGAGACTGAGGTGGAAGGATGGGAGACTGAGGTGGAAGGATGGGAGACTGAGGTGGAAGGATGGGAGACTGAGGTGGAAGGATGGGAGACTGAGGTGGAAGGATGGGAGACTGAGGTGGAAGGATGGGAGACTGAGGTGGAAGGATGGGAGACTGAGGTGGAAGGATGGGAGACTGAGGTGGAAGGATGGGAGACTGAGGTGGAAGGATGGGAGACTGAGGTGGAAGGATGGGAGACTGAGGTGGAAGGATGGGAGACTGAGGTGGAAGGATGGGAGACTGAGGTGGAAGGATGGGAGACTGAGGTGGAAGGATGGGAGACTGAGGTGGAAGGATGGGAGACTGAGGTGGAAGGATGGGAGACTGAGGTGGAAGGATGGCTTGAGTATTGGAGGTTGAGGCTGCAGTGAGCTATGATAGCGCCACTGCACTCCAGCCTGGGAGACAGTGCAAGACCCTGTGTCAAAAAATAAACCAAAAACAAAGTTTAAACTTAATTTGCCAGACCATGGGACCTAGCGGGTGCTCAACAAATATTTATTGAATAAAGAAATACCAGTGACATGCACCTGGACCAAGCTCTTACAAAGCTGCGGGACTACAGAATCTAGCAGGCAGAACGTGGTGGCTCACACCTGTAATCCCAACACTTTGGGAGGCTGAGGCAGGAAGATCGCTTAAGCCCAGGAGTTCGAGACCAGCCCGGGGAACATGAGGAGACCCTGTCTCTACAAAAAAAAAAAAAAATCCAGGTGTGGTGGCGTGTGCTTGGGAGACTGAGGTGGAAGGATGGGAGACTGAGGTGGAAGGATGGGAGACTGAGGTGGAAGGATGGCTTGAGTATTGGAGGTTGAGGCTGCAGTGAGCTATGATAGCACCACTGCACTCCAGCCTGGGTGACAGAATGAGACCCTATCTCTTTTTCTTTTCTTTTTTTTTTTTTTCAAGATGGAGTCTCACTCTGTCGCCCGGGCTGGAGTACGGTGGCACGATCTCTGTTCACTGCAACCTCCACCTCCCAGGTTCAAGTGCTCCTCCTACCTCAGCCTCCCACCTCACCCGAGTAGCTGGGATTACAGGCACCTGCCACCACACCCGGCTAAATTTTGTATTTTTAGTAGAGATGGGGTTTCACCATGTTGGCCAGGCTGGTCTTGAACTCCTGACCTCAGGTGATCCACTCGCCTCTGCCTCCCAAAGTGCTGGGATTACAGGCATGAGCCACTGCTTTTCTTTTCTTTTTTTTTTTTTTTTTTTTTTTTTTTTTTTTTTTTTTTTTTTTTTTTTTTTTTTTTTTTTTTTTTTTTTTTTTTTTTTTTTTTTTTTTTTTTTTTTTTTTTTTTTTTTTTTTTTTTTTTTTTTTTTTTTTTTTTTTTTTTTTTTTTTTTTTTTTTTTTTTTTTTTTTTTTTTTTTTTTTTTTTTTTTTTTTTTTTTTTTTTTTTTTTTTTTTTTTTTTTTTTTTTTTTTTTTTTTTTTTTTTTTTTTTTTTTTTTTTTTTTTTTTTTTTTTTTTTTTTTTTTTTTTTTTTTTTTTCTTTTCTTTTTTTTTTTTCAAGATGGAGTCTCACTCTGTCGCCCGGGCTGGAGTACGGTGGCACGATCTCTGTTCACTGCAACCTCCACCTCCCAGGTTCAAGTGCTCCTCCTACCTCAGCCTCCCACCTCACCCGAGTAGCTGGGATTACAGGCACCTGCCACCACACCCGGCTAAATTTTGTATTTTTAGTAGAGATGGGGTTTCACCATGTTGGCCAGGCTAGTCTCGAACTCCTGACCTCAGGTGATCCACTCGCCTCTGCCTCCCAAAGTGCTGGGATTACAGGCATGAGCCACTGCGCCCGGCCTACCCTGTCTCTTAAAAAAAAAAAAAAATCCAGCCGACTAGCTGTGTGACTTCTAACCTCTTTGACCTTCCATTTCTGTCTGTCTGAAGCAGCGACAATAATACCTTCTTCACAGGGTTGTTGTGAGGAATTAGAAGAGATAAAAAAATGTATGGCAGCTAGAGGTGTGGGCTCAGTAAATGTCAGCCCCCTACCCCGTCCCCTTGAAGACCCAGAGCCAAGTCATAAAGCTGAGCGATCCACCAGCTGGGGACAATGCAGGCTGCTCCTGGGATCTGTTTACAGAAGATGATGTGTGCCGACATTTCCAGCTCTACTGGTCCTTGTGGAAAAAATTAGTGGTATTGGTAACAATTTCCTTGGGCCAAAAGAGAATCATACCACGGCTTTAATTAAAGGACAGATTTGAAACTATCCTCGCAGGGAACTTGCACATTCAGAAATGGATGCGTATTAGTAACCTATAGTTTTCTTTTTCTTGGTGCATTTAAATATACATATTGAAACAGTTTCCAATCAATATGCTGTTGCCCGGGGTCATCCATCACTTCTGGACTGCTCTTCCTCTCCCATTCTGAAATCTTTACAGAGGCCAAGATGTCGTGGACTCCCTTTGATGGACTCTCCCTGGCACGTGCTGGGCGATAGGCATTGGAAGCTTCTCAGTCCTCAGTGGACAAAGGAGATTGTGATGACCCCTGGGGTGTGCAGCGAAGGTGGGAGAGAAAGCAGGTTGAGGGACTAGGTGAAGGATTGAGGAATCACTCAAACTGGGGAATAGTAAGTTAGTGCATTTTATTTTTATTGTTTATTTATTTATTTTTGAGATGGAGTTTCGCTCTTGTTGCCCAGGCTGGAGTGCAATGGCGCAATCTCGGCTCACTGCAACCTCTGCCTCCCGGGTTCAAGCAGTTCTCCTGTCTCAACCTCCTGAGTAGCTGGGATTACAGGCGCCCACCACTACACCAGGCTAATTTTTGGTATTTTTTTTTTTTTTGTATTTTTAGTAGAGACGGGTTTCACCGTGGTCTCAATCTCCTGACCTCAGGTGATCCGCCCACCTCGGCCTTCCAAAGTGCTGGGATTACAGGCACAAGCCACCGCGCCCGGCCAAAGTAGTGTATTTTAAAACACATCGGCGGGGCACGGTGGCTCATGCCTGTAATCCCAGCACTCTCGGAGGCCGAGGTGGGCGGGTCACCTGAGGTCAGGGGTTCGAGACCAGCCTGGTCAACATGGCAAAACCCCGTCTCTACTAAAAATATAAAAATTAGCTGGGTGTGGTGTCACGTGCCTGTAATCCTAGCCATTCGGGAGGCTGAGGCAGGAGAGTCACTTGAACCTGGGAGGCGGAGGTTGCAGTGAATGGGGATTGCACTCCAGCCTGGGAGACAGAGTGAGACTCCATCTCAAAAAAAAAAATAATAATAATAACAAAAAACATATCCATTTCTCCATAGCAGTCTGGCATGAAGACAAACACTGGGATGATTCATGCCAGTGGCACACCAAGTTAAAAAGAAAGAAGGAGGCCGGGCGTGGTGGCTCACGCCTGTAATCCCAGCACTTTGGGAGGCCGAGGTGGGCGGATCACGAGGTCAGGAGATTGAGACCATCCTGGCTAACACAGTGAAACCCCATTTCTTTTTCTTTTTTTTTTTTTTTTTTTTTTGAGATGAGTTTCGTTCTTGTTGGCCAGGCTGGAGTGCAGTGGCGCAATCTCGGCTCACTGCAACCTCCGCCTCCTGGGTTCAAGCAGTTCTCCTGTCTCAACCTCCTGAGTAGCTGGGATTACAGGCGTGCGTCACCACACCCAGCTAATTTTTTGTATTTTTAGTAGAGATGGGGTTTCACCATGTTGGCCAGACTGGTCTCAAAATCCTGACCTTAGGTCATCCACTTGCCTCGGCCTCCCAAAGTGCTGGGATTACAAGCGTGAGCCACCGCCCGGCGGTGAAACCCTATTTCTACTAAAAATACAAAAATTAGCCAGGCATTATGGCACATGCCTGTAGTCCCAGCTACTCGGGTTGCTGAGGTAGGAGAGTCACTTGAACCTGGGAGGCGGAGGTTGCAGTGAATGGGGATTGCACTCCAGCCTGGGAGACAGAGTGAGACTCCATCTCAAAAAAAAAAAAAAAAAAAAAAAAAAAAAAAAAATACAAAAATTAGCCAGGCATTATGGCACATGCCTGTAGTCCCAGCTACTCTGCAGGCTGAGGAGGGAGGATGGCTTCAGCCCAGGGGGTCCAGGCTGCAGTGAGCAGTAATTGTGCCAGTGCCCTATGGGTGGAATAGCCCCAGTGGCTCATGCTGCTAATCCCAGCACTTTGGGAGGCAGAGAGGGTGGACTGCTTGACCCCAGGAGTTCAAGATGAGCCTGGGCAACACAGTGAGACCCCCATCTCTGAAAAAATACAAAAATTAGCCAGGCATTATGGCACATGCCTGTAGTCCCACCTACTCGGGAGGCTGAGGCAGGAGAGTCACTTGAACCTGGGAGGCGGAGGTTGCAGTGAATGGGGATTGCACTCCAGCCTGGGAGACAGAGTGAGACTCCATCTCAAAAAAAAAAAAAAAAAAAAATACAAAAATTAGCCAGGCATTATGGCACATGCCTGTAGTCCCAGCTACTCTGCAGGCTGAGGAGGGAGGATGGCTTCAGCCCAGGGGGTCCAGGCTGCAGTGAGCAGTAATTGTGCCAGTGCCCTATGGGTGGAATAGCCCCAGTGGCTCATGCTGCTAATCCCAGCACTTTGGGAGGCAGAGAGGGTGGACTGCTTGACCCCAGGAGTTCCAGATGAGCCTGGGCAACACAGTGAGACCCCCATCTCTGAAAAAAATACAAAAATTAGCCAGGCATTATGGCACATGCCTGTAGTCCCAGCTACTCTGCAGGCTGAGGAGGGAGGATGGCTTCAGCCCAGGGGGTCCAGGCTGCAGTGAGCAGTAATTGTGCCAGTGCCCTATGGGTGGAATAGCCCCAGTGGCTCATGCTGCTAATCCCAGCACTTTGGGAGGCCGAGGTGGGCGGATCACGAGGTCAGGAGATTGAGACCATCCTGGCTAACACAGTGAAACCCCATTTCTTTTTCTTTTTTTTTTTTTTGAAACAGAGTCTCGCTCTGTCACCCAGGCTGGAGCGCAATGGCGTGATCTTGGCTCACTGCAGCCTTCGCCTCTTGGGTTCAAGCCATTCTCCTGCCTCAGCCTCCCTTGGGAGTAGCTGAGATTACAGGCACCCGCCACCACACCCGGCTAATTTTTGTATTTTTAGTAGAGATGGGATTTCATCGTGTTGGCCAGGCTGGTCTCAAAATCCTGACCTTAGGTCATCCACTTGCCTCGGCCTCCCAAAGTGCTGGGATTATAGGCGTGAGCCACCGCCACCGCCAAAGTAGTGTATTTTAAAACACATGGCACATTTGTGGTTAAGAAACATCTTCCTTGCTTCCTTGTAGCCTTGAGGGATGAATTAAGGGGCTGGAAAAGTGGGAGCAGGACGGCTTGTGCCCATGGTTCAGGTGAGAGCCGGGTGGGTGGCAGGGACTACGGAGAAGGTGGCTGAGTTTAGCTCCAGTCCCCAAAAGGCGCTGTGGGGAGGAAGAATTTCCGGCTGCCAAGTCAGCCTCTTAGATCAATTTCTTTTTTTTTTATTTCTATTTTTTTTTTTTTTTGAGATGGAGTCTCGCTCATGTCGCCCAGGCTGGAGTGCAGTGGTGTGATCTTGGCTCACTGCAGCCTTAGCCTCTTGGGTTCAAGCCATTCTCCTGCCTCAGCCTCCCAAAGTGCTGGGATTACAGGTGTGAGCCACCGCCACCGCCAAAGTAGTGTATTTTAAAACACATGGCACATTTGTGGTTAAGAAACGTCTTCCTTGCTTCCTTGTGGCCTTGAGGGATGAATTAAGGGGCTGGAAAAGTGGGAGCAGGACGGTCTGTGCCCATGGTTCAGGTGAGAGGCGGGTGGGTGGCAGGGGCTAGGGAGAAGGTGGCTGAGTTTAGCTCCAGTCCCCAAAAGGTGCTGTGGGGAGGAAGAATTTCCAGCTGCCAAGTCAGCCTCTTAGATCAATTTCTTTTTTTTCTTTCTTTCTTTTTTTTTTTTTTTTTTTTTTTTTTTAGACGGAGTCTCACCTTGTCGCCCAGGCTGGAGTGCAATGGCGTGATCTTGGCTCACTGCAGCCTTCGCCTCTTGGGTTCAAGCCATTCTCCTGCCTCAGCCTCCCTTGGGAGTAGCTGAGATTACAGGCACCCGCCACCACACCCGGCTAATTTTTGTATTTTTAGTAGAGATGGGATTTCATCGTGTTGGCCAGGCTGGTCTCAAAATCCTGACCTTAGGTCATCCACTTGCCTCGGCCTCCCAAAGTGCTGGGATTATAGGCGTGAGCCACCGCGCCCGGCCGGTGAAACCCTATTTCTACTAAAAATACAAAAAATTAGCCAGGCATGGTGGCAGGTGCCTGTAGTCCCACCTACTCGGGAGGCTGAGGCAGGAGAATGGTGCGAACCCAGGAGGTGGAACTTACAGTGAGCTGAGATCGCGCCACTGCACTCCAGCCTGGGCAACAGAGCGAGATTCTGTCTCAAAAAAAAAAAAAAAAAGAAAAAAGAAAAAGCAAGGAAGAGGGATACTAGTAAAATGAGTAAACATAGACTTTGGCAAGAAAGGAAATTCTTTCTTGAAGTTGACGTGTGGGAAGCAAATGTGCCCCAGTCCGGAGTGATTCAGGACAGGAGAAGCCCAGCAGGAGGCAAGAGGGGGTGGTTCATGCATCTGTCTGTTCGTTCGTTCATTTCTTTCCTTCAACAGTTGTCAGTCATCTCTATACCACACTCTGCGAGAAGGTGCCGGAATACAAAAATGAAAAAAGACACAATCTCTGCACTTGAGGGGTTCTTAGAGTAGGGG
>JAKGGE010001174.1:802500-992500 GCA_023748175.1 Hoolock leuconedys | reverse complement strand
AGGTTCAAGCAATTCTGTTGCCTCAGCCTCCCGAGTAGCTGGGATTACAGGCGTCCGCCACCACGCCCGGCTAATTTTTGTATTTTTGTAGAGACAGGGTTTCCCCATGTTGGCCAGGCTGGT
Organism: Hoolock leuconedys; assembly: GCA_023748175.1. Taxonomy (NCBI): domain Eukaryota; kingdom Metazoa; phylum Chordata; class Mammalia; order Primates; family Hylobatidae; genus Hoolock; species Hoolock leuconedys. The sequence continues at coordinate 992,377 of JAKGGE010001174.1, read as the reverse complement.
CTCAAAATCCTGACCTTAGGTCATCCACTTGCCTCGGCCTCCCAAAGTGCTGGGATTATAGGCGTGAGCCACCGCACCCAGCCAAGATGGTGGATTTGAAATTTGTTCCATTTGCTCATGGCCCCCTGCCGGTTCGGGGACTGAGATGAGGTGGAAAAGCCGGTGCCTCTCTACAGGAAAAGAAACAAAAAAAGGTGGAACAAGGGCAAACAAAGATAAAAGGCAGGCATGAGATCCAATGCTGATACAAACAAGGGCGAGGAGGGGCTGAAAAGATTCATCAGAGGGCGAGGTCCCCAGGCAGTGGGGACTTTTGCAAGCGTGTAGGGAGAGATGAGAAGTTCCAAGGAAAAGGATGTGAGGCCTTTGGGGCCAGCTTTGAGCTGGCAAGGCTAAATTATAGGAAGAAGGCAGGGAGGTGGGCAGAGACCAGATGTGGGAGGACTTTCCGTGTCATGCCAGGGAGTCTGGACTCCACCTTGTAGGTGACGGGAGCCAAGACAGGGCTCGGCGCAAACACATGGCACATTTGTGGTTAAGAAACGTCTTCCTTGCTTCCTTGTGGCCTTGAGGGATGAATTAAGGGGCTGGAAAAGTGGGAGCAGGACGGCCTGTGCCCATGGTTCAGGTGAGAGGCGGGTGGGTGGCAGGGGCTAGGGAGAAGGTGGCTGAGTTTAGCTCCAGTCCCCAAAAGGTGCTGTGGGGAGGAAGAATTTCCAGCTGCCAAGTCAGCCTCTTAGATCAATTTCTTTTTTTTTTTTTATTTCCTTTGGGGCCAGCTTTGAGCTGGCAAGGCTAAATTATAGGAAGAAGGCAGGGAGGTGGGCAGAGACCAGATGTGGGAGGACTTTCCGTGTCATGCCAGGGAGTCTGACTCCACCTTGTAGGTGACGGAGCCAAGACAGGGCTCAAGCAAACACATGGCACATTTGTGGTTAAGAAATGTCTTCCTTGCTTCCTTGTGGCCTTGAGGGATGAATTAAGGGGCTGGAAAAGTGGGAGCAGGACGGCCTGTGCCCATGGTTCAGGTGAGAGGCGGGTGGGTGGCAGGGGCTAGGGAGAAGGTGGCTGAGTTTAGCTCCAGTCCCCAAAAGGCTGTGGGAAGGAAGAATTTCCGGCTGCCAAGTCAGCCTCTTAGATCAGTTTCTTTCTTTCTTTTTTTGAGACGGAGTTTGGCTCTTGTTGCCCAGGCTGGAGTGCAGTGCTGCGATCTTGGCTCACTGCAACCTCCGCCTCCCAGGTTCAAGCGATTCTGTTGCCTCGGCCTCCCAAAGTGCTGGGATTATAGGCGTGAGCCACCGCACCCAGCCAAGATGGTGGATTTGAAATTTGTTCCATTTGCTCATGGCCCCCTGCCGGTTCGGGGACTGAGATGAGGTGGAAAAGCCGGTGCCTCTCTACAGGAAAAGAAACAAAAAAAGGTGGAACAAGGGCAAACAAAGATAAAAGGCAGGCATGAGATCCAATGCTGATACAAACAAGGGCGAGGAGGGGCTGAAAAGATTCATCAGAGGGCGAGGTCCCCAGGCAGTGGGGACTTTTGCAAGCGTGTAGGGAGAGATGAGAAGTTCCAAGGAAAAGGGTGTGAGGTCTTTGGGGCCAGCTTTGAGCTGGCAAGGCTAAATTATAGGAAGAAGGCAGGGAGGTGGGCAGAGACCAGATGTGGGAGGACTTTCCGTGTCATGCCAGGGAGTCTGACCCACCTTGTAGGTGACGGAGCCAAGACAGGGCTCAAGCAAACACATGGCACATTTGTGGTTAAGAAATGTCTTCCTTGCTTCCTTGTGGCCTTGAGGGATGAATTAAGGGGCTGGAAAAGTGGGAGCAGGACGGCCTGTGCCCATGGTTCAGGTGAGAGGCGGGTGGGTGGCAGGGGCTAGGGAGAAGGTGGCTGAGTTTAGCTCCAGTCCCCAAAAGGTGCTGTGGGGAGGAAGAATTTCCAGCTGCCAAGTCAGCCTCTTAGATCAATTTCTTTTTTTTTTTTTGAGACAGAGTCTCACTCTTGTTGCCCAGGCTGGAGTGCAGTGGTGTGATCTTGGCTCACTGCAACCTCCGCCTCCCAGGTTCAAGCAATTCTGTTGCCTCGGCCTCCCAAAGTGCTGGGATTACAGGCGTGAGCCACCGCGCCCTGCCCAGCTCCCGTTTCTTGTCCTCCCCAGGGGAAGTGTCTGAGGCCGCAAAGAGATGGAGTGGGGGGTCCTGGTAGACACCCAGGCGGACCCTCCGCCAGGCCGAGGCCCCTGCAGCCGCGGTTGGACTCAGTCCCCCGGGAGTCCAGCTTTGAGGTCACGGGCGCCTCCAGCAGAGCCGCTTGGCGCTGTCATCCTTGAGTGTTTTTCCCGGAAAAGCTTCAGTGAGAAGAGGAGAGAAGCTTACAGGGGCCAACAGAACCCCAAAGCATTACCCCTAGATTTGGATTAAACTGCTCCGTGATTTTCGTCAAGTGAGTTTAAGGCATGATCGCGCCACTGTGCTCCAGCCTGGGCGCCCCGACCGCGAGGCTGAGTCTCCCCGCGCGGACCCTGGGCGCCCCGACCGCGAGGCTGAGTCTCCCCGCGCGGACCCTGGGCGCCCCGACCGCGAGGCTGAGTCTCCCCGCGCGGACCCTGGGCGCCCCGACCGCGAGGCTGAGTCTCCCCGCGCGGACCCTGGGCGCCCCGACCGCGAGGCTGAGTCTCCCCGCGCGGACCCCGGGCGCCCCGACCGCGAGGCTGAGTCTCCCCGCGCGGACCCCGGGCGCCCCCACCCCGAGGCTGAGTCTCCCGGCGCGGACCTGCCCGCCGGGCCCGGGGCGGCCGGAGAAGCGGGCGGGGGAAGGAGCTGGGCCGACGCCGTCCACCAGCAGCTCCTGCAGCCCCAGCTGCAGTTCCGAGCCCGGGAGGACGACGCGCCCCTCGGGGACCCCCACGCGGCTCCTGGTCGGACGAGGGGGGCGACGGCAGCGACCACGACTTGGAGATGGTGGATTTCAACGAGAAGTTCGTTCTCGGCTGCTGGCTGGTGGCCCCTTGCCGGTTCGGGACCCGCGAGGAGGCGGAGAGGCCGGGGCGGGCGGGGTCCGGGGCCCGCAGCGCGCGGCGGGGAAGGCTCGAGTCGAGGCCCCGCAGCTCCCGCCCTCCCCCGGAGGCTCCGCGGCCCGAGCTGGCTGTGGGATGCCCGGGGCGGGTTCTCATCCCCCAGGCGCCCGCCCCCGCCTCGGGGAGCCGCTGACGTCAGGGAGGCGAAACCCAGGAGGAGAAGAAGAAGAAGAGGAAGAAGAAGGGGAAAAGGCGCGAGAGCGGAAGGGGAAACTTGATTTTTCCTCTGGTCTCTTCGGGGCCGCGGGGAAGGGTCGGCGCGGACGGAGCTCGGGGCATGTGGGACCCTCGCGCCTTCGAGCGGCGCTGGCGGGCCGAGTTCCCCGGGGCGGAGGCGCCGGTCCCGAGGCTGGAGTCGGTGCGGGACGCGGAGCGGGAGCTGGAGCGCTGCAGACTCAACCTGGAGCGGCTGCAACAGGTGCTGGCGGAGGAGCGGCTCAAAGCCTCCCTCCTGCAGGCCGGCTGGCCGGGGGCGGCGGCGGAGACTCCGGGGACCCCGGGCGCCCCGACCGCGAGGCTGAGTCTCCCCGCGCGGACCCTGGGCGCCCCGACCGCGAGGCTGAGTCTCCCCGCGGGGACCTGCCCGCCGGGCCCGGGGCGGCCGGAGAAGCGGGCGGGGGAAGGAGCTGGGCCGACGCCGTCCACCAGCAGCTCCTGCAGCCGCAGCTGCGGTTCCGGGCCCGGGAGGACGACGCGCCCCTCGGGGACCCCCACGCGGCTCCCGGCACGGACGAGGGGGGCGACGGCAGCGACCACGACTTCGAGATGGTGGATTTCAACGAGAAGTTCGTCCTCAGCCACTGGCTGGTGGCCCCTTGCCGGTTCGGGACCCGCGAGGAGGCGGAGAGGCCGGGGCGGGCGTGCAGCCCCCACCGCTGGATGCACCTGATCCCCGGGGGGCGGCGGCCGCAGCGGGGGACCCGCGACCTGGAGCAACCGGAGGCCGAGGCCAAGGACCGCCCGGGCTCGCCCCTCGCCACGGAGGAGACCCGCAGGCGCGAGCAACTCCCCGCGTGGAGGCGCCAGAGGTTCCTGCGGGTGCCGGAGCGGGACTCGCCCGGCCACAGCTCGCCGGAGAGAGACAGCGACGGCAGACGGCACAGCTCGACCGCGAGGACGGCTTCTCCGCAGGTGGGCGCCCCCCTCAGACCCCCGCTCCCCGCCGCGACCCCCCAGAACCCCCTAGACCCCGCCGCGCGCCCCCCACCCCGGGCTGCTGGGACCCCTTCCTGGCCGGCTCCGCGGCCCTGTTTAACCTCAAGCTCGGGGCTGGGGAGCGGGCGGGAAGGAGGGGGAGCTGCGCCTCTTTACCCCAAAGCCGTTTGTGGAACTTAGAAAAAACGTGCAAAGCGACGTTAAGCTCGGGCGACTCTATGAAAATGAACTTGTGGCGGCGGCAGGGCTGATGGAATGGGGCGTGTGGCCGGCCCGTGGGAGGAGCCTGAGCCCAGGCCTCAGCCTTTCAGCTCTGGCCGTGACATCCCTCACCCTCCTCCCTCCGGCCCGACCCCGCCGGATTCCTTCGCACCACCGGATACTGTCACCCTTCTGTCTGTCACCCCTCTCTGCACACACTCCAGGGGCTTCGCATTTCCCGGAAATTCCCGATCCTTCTGAGCTCCGCTTTCCTAACCGTGGAAGGCCGAACCTTCCACTCAGTTTTCTGAACTTAGTCTTGTCTTCTCCAGGCTGCTCTGTGTGTTGGGGCCACATGCAAACTTCACGGAAGGTCCATGGCCCGCACCAGCCCCCTCTGCGGACTCGTTTTCTTCTTAGAAGGCGGCGCCTGGCCTCTTGGCTTTCTAGGAGTCTGGGAGCAAGAGAGGAAGGGGAAGGCTTAGGCCCGTCTAGTTTTCCAGCTGGCCTGGTGCCCAGAGATCATGTCTAGTCCAGCGTCTTCATTTGATAGAAGAGGAAACTGAAGCTCAGAAAGATTAAGTGCTCGTTGGGGTGAGCTGAGACCTTCACCGGGTCTCCTGTCATCTCTCTCCCCTCACATCTGCTCTGTTTTCTGAGGACAGGGCCTGGTCTTAGTCATCTTTGAACCCCCTTCTGGCGGTATGCACGGTGCCTTGCAGCAGTCAAAGCTCAATGAATAATGGCTGAATAAATGATTGCCTGGAATTGAGCGTCCACCGAGCTCTTTCTAGGTCAGGGAATGGGAATGGGGCTAAGGAGGAGAGGTCAGGTGGGGATGGGGGTGGCGTGGGAGCCCCTTGCTGTGTCTGCGAACTGTCACGGTCTCCTCAGCCACGCGGAAAGCAGGACACTGGTGGTGTCTGGTTGGGTCAAGCTGCAACAGGAATTTAAGATGCCTTCCTGCTCGGTGAAGGAGGAAAAAAATTGATGCTGGGATTGTTCCAAAATCTCCATTATTAGATTTTTTCTGGATGAGTTTGCATTTGAATGAAAAACTGTCCACTTTGCTAAAAGCACATTTGGAAGGTCCATCAAGTCATCTGTTTTGATCAATTACACTTATTCATTAGCAAAGATTGGCTGTGTTTCCCACAGGCAATGCTCTTGCCGCCCATGCTGGTAACATTTTTATATGTCTCTTTAACTTAAGGGAAGAGCCTGAAGATTTCACCCTAGTGCCAAGTTCCAAATGCCCTTGGTGGAGGCTACCCGAGTGGCTCCAGATGCTTCAGAGCTGGCTCCAATCCCATCTCCCCCCAGACCCACATCCATCACCCTCCCCGGGGTGCCCAGCACACTAGACTTTTCCCAGGGAGTGATTTTTTTTTTTTTTTTTTGAGACGGAGTCTCGCTCTGTCGCCCAGGCTGGAGTGCAGTGGCGCAATCTCGGCTCACTGCAAGCTCCGCCTCCCGGGTTCACGCCATTCTCCTGCCTCAGCCTCTCCGAGTAGGTGGGACTACAGGCGCCCGCCACCACGCCCGGCTAATTTTTTGTATTTTTAGTAGAGATGGGGTTTCACCTTGGTCTCGATCTCCTGACCTCGTGATCCGCCCGCCTCGGCCTCCCAAAGTGCTGGGATTACAAGCGTGAGCCACCGCGCCCGGCTGCCCAGGGAGTGATTTTTATTTCTGTGAGTCGTCGCCTGTCTCCCTTAGGACACTCTAGCACATAGGGCACCTTGATGCACGTTAGAAATCGGCGCTGCCCCTGGGAATTGCAAAAGATGCTCCCCTCTGGGTGGACCAATGATAACAAGAGTCACCTTCCTCTGGACTACAGACGTGAGCCAGGGCACGTGTCTAGCACTCATGGCTTTGGCTAGTGATGCCTGGGCTAGATTTCAGGCGCCATTCGAGCCCCCTCTGCAGGGCAAGCTCCTGTGGCAAACTGCACCGCTACATGTTCGGGTTCTGCCTCTGTCTCCAAAGCCTCCTCACTGAGGAAGTGAGTGGGGTGGACCTGCACATGGTTACATGCATGCACACACATACACGCACAGCAGCACATGTACATACATGGCACATGGCCACATACATGAATGTACACATATGCACCTGCAATATGTACATACATGTGCACAATGCCACATACATGCATGGACACATACACACAGCAGCACACACCTGCACATCTACATACATGTGCACACTGCCACATACATGCATGGACACAGACACCTGCACATCTACATACATGTGCACACTGCCACATACATGCATGGACACAGACACCTGCACATCTACATACATGCATGGACACAGACACCTGCACATCTACATACATGTGCACACTGCCACATACATGCATGGACACAGACACCTGCGTATGTACATACATGTGCACAGTGCCACATAAATGCATGCACACACGTACCTGCACACCTGCACACGTATGTACATGGCACATGGTCACATACATGCATGCACACAACATGCACACCTACACGTATACACATGACACGCTGCCACATACATGCATGGACACAGACACCTGCACATCTACATACATGTGCACGCTGCCACATACATGCATGGACACAGACACCTGCACATCTACATACATGTGCACACTGCCACATATATGTGTGCACACACAATCTAGGAGAAAGAGCCTTCAAGCATACAGGGAGGCATTAGAGTGGAGCGATTAAGGGAAGGGGTTCTCACACTGTGGGTAACAGCTCATTGAAATTAGTGTAGTTGGCAACAGAAGCACCCGGGAGGTCTTCCTTGGCCACCCTTGTCCTTTGCTGCTTCATTTTTCTCTACAGCATTCCCCAAATTACCACCGTGGATGCTGCAATTTTGCATGTGGGTCTTATTCACTGTCTCCCTCCAGTCAAATGCAAGCTCCAGGCGGGCAGGGGTTTTTCTCTCTAAAGATGAGTGCATTGGCCACGGCGAGTATTATTCTGTTTTTGGACTCCGTTTCGATTATGTGCGGATGCGTATGTGTACACTGGGAGCTGATGTAGAATGTATTTCTTGCTGTGAGCTGAACAAAAAGGTTTGAAAACACGGAATTAAACCATGTTTCTGAAGCTAGAGTGCCTGTGTGATACTGGGAGAAGTTATTTGACTTTTCTGAGCCTGAGTCTCCTCATCTGTAAAATGAGGCTAATAAGCACCTCTTCTCTCCTACTGTTGATATGAGAAATAAACGGATCATATTTCTAAAGTGTTTTGGACAGGTCCTGGCACATAGTAAGCACCCATAATGTTATTTAACCACCACTACAGGTCATTTTTCTTTGAGTTGTTTCTTTTTTGTTGAGACAGAGTCCCTGTCTGTCTCTAAAAAATATAAATGAATAAGAGATGTGTTTCCCCCTCCCAGCAAGGCTCTGACTCTTTCTAGAACCTTCCAGGCAGCAGGGCAGGACTCAAGGCAGAGGTCATCTTGGCTCATGAGTCTCTTTTTGCTGGATTGGCCTCCACCAGCAATCACACTGATTATCTGCATTCAGAGGTCCTTAAGGTCAGGTTTTATTGGGCAATCCAGGCTTTGCCTTCCCCGTGATTGTAAGTTTCCTGAGGCCTCCCCAGCCATGTGGAGCTGTGAGCCAATTAAACCTCTTTCCTTTATAAATTACCCAGTCTTGGGTAGTTCTTTACAGCAGTGTGAACACGGACAAATACAGGTACTGTTATTATTTCCATTTTCCATGAGAATCACGAGGGCTGGAGAACTTCAATAACCCTGCCCATGGTCACCCAGCTTATAAGCAGCCCTTAGGATTTGAACCCAGGCAGTCTGGCTTCCAAGTCCATGCTTTCGAACACCAAGCTGGACCGCCTCAAATATTAGTCCTTACCTCTCAGGATAGTTTTTTTTTTTTTTGAGATGGAGTCTCGCTGTCACCCAGGCTGGAGTGCAGTGGCGCGATCTCGGCTCACTGCAAGCTCCGCCTCCTGGGTTCAAGTGATTCTCCTGCCTCCTGGGTTCAAGTGATTCTCCTGCCTCCTGGGTTCAAGTGATTCTCCTGCCTCCTGGGTTCAAGTGATTCTCCTGCCTCCTGGGTTCAAGTGATTCTCCTGCCTCCTGGGTTCAAGTGATTCTCCTGCCTCCTGGGTTCAAGTGATTCTCCTGCCTCAGCCTCCTGAGTAGCTGGGATGACAAGAGTGTGCCACTACACCTGGCTAATTTTTGTATTTTAGATGAGATGGGGTTTCACCATATTGGCCAGGCTGGTCTTGAACTCCTGACCTCAGGTGATCTGTCTGCCTCAGCCTCCCAATGTGCTGGAATTACAGGCATGAGACACTGCACCTGGCAAGACCCCATTTCTAAGAAAAAAAAAAAAATCAGTCAGATGTGGTGGTGTGAACTCCTGACCTCAGGTGATCTGCCTGCCTCAGCCTCCTGAGTAGCTGGGATGACAAGAGTGTGCCACTACACCTGGCTAATTTTTGTATTTTAGATGAGATGGGGTTTCACCATATTGGCCAGGCTGGTCTTGAACTCCTGACCTCAGGTGATCTGTCTGCCTCAGCCTCCCAATGTGCTGGGATTACAGGCATGAGACACTGCACCTGGCAAGACCCCATTTCTAAGAAAAAAAAAAAAAATCAGTCAGATGTGGTGGTGTGAACCTATAGTCCCAGCTACTCAGGAGGCTGAAGTGGGAGGATCACGTGAACCCAGGAGGTCGAAGCTTCAGTGAGCTATGATTGTGCCACTGCACTCCAGCCTGGGCGACAGAGCGAGTCCCTGTCTGTCTCTAAAAAATATAAATGAATAAGAGATGTGTTTCCCCCTCCCAGCAAGGCTCTGACTCTTTCTAGAACCTTCCAGGCAGCAGGGCAGGACTCAAGGCAGAGGTCATCTTGGCTCATGAGTCTCTTTTTGCTGGATTGGCCTCCACCAGCAATCACACTCATTATCTGCATTCAGAGGTCCTTAAGGTCAGGTTTTATTGGGCAATCCAGGCTTTGCCTTCGTCTCAGGGTTTCAGAGAAAGAACACGTGAGGCCTCACCTACAGAGGCCCAGAAGTAGAGGTGAAAAGGGCCATTTCCTTTTAGATGAGGGGCAGATTCCTAAGCCAAAACACATTTCGGCTTTTCTGTCCACGCACAATAGCAACATCAGAGTGTAAATAAGTCAGTCTGCCAATTCGCATAGTATCTTCCCTTTAGCACCTTGTAGCCTTGCTCGGTAGCACAGAAGACAAAGACCAGGCCGTGTTGGTGTGGTGAGGAGCGGGGGGACGGGCAGAGCCGGGATCAGCTGTGTTGGGTGGTGCGTGCTGTGAAGTCAGGCCTGCCTCTCCCCAGGTGTGAGACCACGGGCCAGCCACTGACCCTTCCAAGCCTCCGTCTCTGTCAGATGGGAATAATAAACGTTGCTAACTCTGAGGGCTTACTTTTGCCAGCTCCTGTTCTGAGCACTTTACACGCTTTAATTCATTGATTCCACACAGCACCTTCAGGAGATAGGCACTGATAGGGTTTGGCTCTGTGTCCCCACCCAAATCTCATCTCCAATTGTCATCCCCACGTGTTGAGGGAGGGACCTGGTGGGAGGCACCTGGATCATGGGGGCGGTCTCCCCCAGGCTGTTGTCTTGATCACGAGGGGAGTTCTCATGAGATCTGGTGGTTTTTAAGCGTTTGGAAGTTCCCCCGCAGGCTTGCTCGCTCTCCTGCCGCCTTGTGAAGTAGGTGGTTGCTTTTCCTTTGCCTTCCCCGTGATTGTAAGTTTCCTGAGGCCTCCCCAGCCATGTGGAGCTGTGAGCCAATTAAACCTCTTTCCTTTATAAATTACCCAGTCTTGGGTAGTTCTTTACAGCAGTGTGAACACGGACAAATACAGGTACTGTTATTATTTCCATTTTCCATGAGAATCACGAGGGCTGGAGAACTTCAATAACCCTGCCCATGGTCACCCAGCTTATAAGCAGCCCTTAGGATTTGAACCCAGGCAGTCTGGCTTCCAAGTCCATGCTTTCGAACACCAAGCTGGACCGCCTCAAATCTGTGTGTGTGTGTGTGTGTGTGTGTGTGTGTGTGTGTGTGTGTGTGTGTGTGTGTGTGTGTGTGTGTGTGTGTGTGTGTGTGTGTGTGTGTGTGTGTGTGTGTGTGTGTGTGTGTGTGTGTGTGTGTGTGTGTGTGTGTGTGTGTGTGTGTGTGTGTGTGTGTGTGTGTGTGTGTGTGTGTGTGTGTGTGTGTGTGTGTGTGTGTGTGTGTGTGTGTGTGTGTGTGTGTGTGTGTGTGTGTGTGTGTGTGTGTGTGTGTGTGTGTGTGTGTGTGTGTGTGTGTGTGTGTGTGTGTGTGTGTGTGTGTGTGTGTGTGTGTGTGTGTGTGTGTGTGTGTGTGTGTGTGTGTGTGTGTGTGTGTGTGTGTGTGTGTGTGTGTGTGTGTGTGTGTGTGTGTGTGTGTGTGTGTGTGTGTGTGTGTGTGTGTGTGTGTGTGTGTGTGTGTGTGTGTGTGTGTGTGTGTGTGTGTGTGTGTGTTGTTATTGTTTTTTTTGTTTGTTTGTTTGAGATGGAGTCTTCTGAGTAGCTGAGATTACAGGTGCCCGCCACCAAGCCCAGCTAATTTTTATATTATTTTATTTATTTTTTTGAGATGGAGTATTGCTCTTGTCACCCAGGCTGGCAGGTAATGGCAAGATCTTGGCTCACTGCAACCTCCGCCTCCTGAGTTCAAGCAATTCTCCAGCCTCAGCCCCCCAAGTAGCTGGGATTACGGGTGCCTGCCACCACGCCTGGTTACTTTTTGTATTTTTAATAGAGACAGGGTTTCACCATGTTGTTCAGGCTGGTCTTGAACTCCTGACCTCAGGTGATCTGCCCGACTCGGCCTCCCAAAGTGCTGGGATTACAGGCGTGAGCCACTGTGCCTGGCCTATTTGATTTTATTTTAAGACAGGGTCTTACTCTGCCCAGGCTGGAGTGCGGTGGCATGAACACGGCTCACTGCAGCCTCCACCTCCTAGGCTCAAGCGACCCTCCCACCTCAGCCTCCCATGTAGCTGGAACTACAGGCACGTGCCACCACACCCAGCTAATTTTTAATTTTTTTGTAGAGACAGGGTCTCAGTATGTTGCCCAGGCTAGTCTAGAACCCCCAGGCTCAAGCGATCCTCCCTCCTCGGCCTCCAAAAGTGCTGAGATTAACAGATATGAGCCACTGCACCTGGCCCTGAGACTTTCTTTTTAATCTTTGTGGGAAATGAATTTCCTACTAGGTAGTCATGTTACCTGTAACCTGATTCATCTGTAACCTGATGGGTTTTCTGCCCTTCCCATCAGTGACTAATGAGATTGTTGCTTCAGGAAGAATTCCTTGTGTTCAGTGGATGTCTGAGTAACTTAATTTGAAGGATTGAATTTTCAGCCTTAGCTGTGATAGAGTAATTTTTTCCCATCCCTGTTGTGAAGAGATATTAAGAAGCCATTTGAGGCCGGGCACAGTGGCTCACGCCTGTAATCCCAGCACTTTGGGAGGCCGAGGTGGGTGGACCACTTGAGGTCAGGAGTTCAAGACCAGCCTGGCCAACATGGTGAAACCCCGTCTCTACTAAAAATACAAAAATTATCCGGGCAGAGTGGCACATACCTGTAATCCCAGCTCCTTGGGTGGCTGAGGCAGGAGAACTGCTTGAACCCGGGAGGCAGAGGTTGCAGTGAGCTGAGATCGCGACTCTGCACTCCAGCTTGGTGACAGGGGGAAACTCCATCTCAAAAAAAAAAAAAAAGATGGGATCCTCGATGGTGCTGTTACCGTTACTCTTCCTCGATGGTGTCTTTATTGTTGCTGTTATAAGTCCGGGAATTTTCAGTTGGCTAAACCAGGCCCCTGCTTATATTTGAATCTCTCCAGGTAATAAAGTTTCCCAAGCCTCTTTGTTTGCCTCTTTCTCTCCTTTTTTACTTACCCCTGTCCCTACTCCAGAGGTATTTTATGTCTTCAGAGGAAGACCACCTTTCCAGGTCCCCTGGGGTCCCTGATGCTTCCCCGTCAAGCCCTGTCTCTCTTGGCGTCTGCAAAGCCACCAGCTGGCTTCTTATATTCTGTTTCCTACGCAGATCCTTTCCGCCATTGCTCATTCCATCCGGCGTCTTCTCCCGTGCTCTTTCTGGCATTTGAGGAGCCCTCCTGCCTCAACTTCCCCAAACCAGCCCCTAAACCAACCCCTCCTTTAAGGGCTGATTTTCTGTGGAACCTGGGATTGGTTGACAGGGGTTTGCTGTATATGACAAAACTATAAAAAAGTAGCTTAAACAAGATAGAGGCTTATTTATCTCATAAGTAACAGAATCCCAGCGGCCAGCAGTCCGGGCGAGAGTATGGTGGCTCCATGATCATCAGGAATGCAGGCTTTTCAGTCTTTCTGCTTCTCTGTCCTCAAGCTCGCCTCCTGGTCTGAAATCGCTGCTAGAGATCCAGCCATCACGTTCACGTTTCAGGCAGGAACGAGAAGAATGGGAAGAGGGGCGTAAGAGTGAGTGGTGGCTGTTGGTCTGCCTTTTAAGGCACTTTCCTGGGAACCTCTCTTGACAATTTCTGTTTTTATCTCCTTAGCCACCTCGAGCTATAAGAGAGGCTGGGAAATGTAGTATTTTATCTGGGCGTATGGCCACCTCAAGTAAAATAGGGGCTCTGTTACAAGGAAAAATAGAAGAATTGATATTGCATAGACAGCTAGCAGCCTCTGGCACAGCCTTTTCCAATGACTCCAACCCATCTTGCGGTTCTTAGAGTGGACCCCACACGGCACAATTGTCTTATTATTATGCCATCTATTAATTTATTGACTCAGTAAACAAGTAACAACGGAGCCACTGCCCTGTGCAAGGCACTGGCTTTTTACATGTTCACTGTGAAGCGTTGCTGTCAAACTAAGCGGTTAGCTGATCCTTGAAAGCAGGCCCGTCGTTAGACCCCTTTTCTCCCTCACGACAATATCTTTCACACGGCTGGGCTCATGGCCGGTACTCGATAAGTTCCTGGTTGATTTTAGAATAGTCACGAAAGAGAAGCTCAGTGAAAAAAATACATTCCCTGCCTTGGTTTACTGTGCTGGAAAATGCTGGTAAGGTTTGTTTTTAGCTTCTTCTGGTTTTGAGGAACCCACTGCAAGGAGGGTGGGGAGTGGGTCGTCTCCAAACATCAGGGCTGTGTTGTAGTCACAGGGACTCGTCCAGGTGTTGGGGCAGATTTGGCTGTTTTGGAAACTGGGCTCTGTATACCACAGTAGAATCATAGGCAGAAATCTCCGTGACCACCTGACTTTGTGTCATCGCTCTGTGTAGCTGTATTTACACCACTGAGTCTCTCCTGTTACTTCTGCACCGCGCAGCTGCAGAGTAAATCTGCAAGTCCTTCCGCAGCGATCCTGTTCCTGCCTTCCCATTTGACGCTCGCTACAGTCGGCCTCAGATAACACCGTCTGAGGGGAGGTTGCCTGGACCTCACGTCGCGTTTTCAACTGCTGAGAAAAATGATTACTTTAAATTTTTTTTTTTTTGAGATGGAGTCTTGCTCTATAGCCCAGGCTGGAGTGCAGTGGCGGGATCTCTGCTCACTGCAAGCTCTGCCTCCCGGGTTCATGCCATTCTCCTGCCTCAGCCTCCTGGTCTGAAATCGCTGCTAGAGATCCAGCCATCACGTTCACGTTTCAGGCAGGAACGAGAAGAATGGGAAGAGGGGCGTAAGAGTGAGTGGTGGCTGTTGGTCTGCCTTTTAAGGCACTTTCCTGGGAACCTCTCTTGACAATTTCTGTTTTTATCTCCTTAGCCACCTCGAGCTATAAGAGAGGCTGGGAAATGTAGTATTTTATCTGGTATGGCCACCTCAAGTAAAATAGGGGCTCTGTTACAAGGAAAAATAGAAGAATTGATATTGCATAGACAGCTAGCAGCCTCTGGCACAGCCTTTTCCAATGACTCCAACCCATCTTGCGGTTCTTAGAGTGGACCCCACACGGCACAATTGTCTTATTATTATGCCATCTATTAATTTATTGACTCAGTAAACAAGTAACAACGGAGCCACTGCCCTGTGCAAGGCACTGGCTTTTTACATGTTCACTGTGAAGCGTTGCTGTCAAACTAAGCGGTTAGCTGATCCTTGAAAGCAGGCCCGTCGTTAGACCCCTTTTCTCCCTCACGACAATATCTTTCACACGGCTGGGCTCATGGCCGGTACTCGATAAGTTCCTGGTTGATTTTAGAATAGTCACGAAAGAGAAGCTCAGTGAAAAAAATACATTCCCTGCCTTGGTTTACTGTGCTGGAAAATGCTGGTCGCGTAAGGTTTGTTTTTAGCTTCTTCTGGTTTTGAGGAACCCACTGCAAGGAGGGTGGGGAGTGGGTCGTCTCCAAACATCAGGGCTGTGTTGTAGTCACAGGGACTCGTCCAGGTGTTGGGGCAGATTTGGCTGTTTTGGAAACTGGGCTCTGTATACCACAGTAGAATCATAGGCAGAAATCTCCGTGACCACCTGACTTTGTGTCATCGCTCTGTGTAGCTGTATTTACACCACTGAGTCTCTCCTGTTACTTCTGCACCGCGCAGCTGCAGAGTAAATCTGCAAGTCCTTCCGCAGCGATCCTGTTCCTGCCTTCCCATTTGACGCTCGCTACAGTCGGCCTCAGATAACACCGTCTGAGGGGAGGTTGCCTGGACCTCACGTCGCGTTTTCAACTGCTGAGAAAAATGATTACTTTAAATTTTTTTTTTTTTTTTTTTTTTTTTTTTTTTTTTTTTTTTTTTTTTTTTTTTTTTTTTTTTTTTTTTTTTTTTTTTTTGAGATGGAGTCTTGCTCTATAGCCCAGGCTGGAGTGCAGTGAGGCATTCTCGGCTCACTGTAACCTCCACCTCCTGGGTTCAAGCGATTCTCCTGCCTCAGCCTCCTGAGTAGCTGGGATTGCAGGCATGCGCCACCACACCTGGCTAATTGTTGTATTTTTAGTAGAGACGGGGTTTCACCATGTTGGCCAGGCTGGTCTTGAACTGACTTCAGGTGATCCACCCACCTCGGCCTCCCAAAGTGCTGGGATTACAGGCGTGAGCCACCATGCCTGGCCAAAAATTAATTAATTTTTATTAAGAGATAATTTATGTTGGTCAGGCACAGTGGCTCATGCCTGTGATCCCAGCACCTCGGGAGGCTGAGGCAGGTGGATCATGGGGTCAGGAGTTCGAGACCAGCCTGGCCATCATGGTGAAACCCTGTCTCTACTAATAATACAAAAATAAAAAAAAAAAAAAAAAAAAAAAAAAAAAAAAAAAAAAAAAAAAAAAAAAAAAAAAAAAAAAAAAAAAAAAAAAAAAAAAAAAAAAAAAAAAAAAAAAAAAAAAAAAAAAAAAAAAAAAAAAGAGATAATTCATGTTTTATAAAATTCACCGTTTTAAAGTGTTTTATAAAATTCAACCTTTTGAAACGGTTATTAGAGGCCTGGCACGGTGGCTTGCGCCTGTAATCCCAGCATTTTGGGAGGCTGCGGCTGGAGGATCACCTGAGGTCAGGAGTTCGAGACCAGCCTGACCACCATGGCGAAACCCTGTCTCTACTAAAAATACAAAAATTAGCCAGGTGTGCTGGCGTGTGCCTCTAGTCCCAACCACTCAGGAGGCTGAGACTTGAGAATCTCTTGAACTCGGGAGGCGGAGGTTGCAGAGAGCCAAGATCGCGCCACTGCGCTCCAGCCTGGGTGACAGAGTAAGACTTCGTCTCAAAAAAATAAAAGAAAAAAGAATATCTAGACACTCATGTGATCATCCCTAATTTAAACCACTGCAATCACTGAATCTTCTGCCTCCAGGGTCAAGGGATTCTCCTGCTTCAGCCTCCTGAGTAGCTGGGATTGCAGGCATGCGCCACCACGCCTGGCTAATTTTGTATTTTTAGTAGAGACGGGGTTTCACCACGTTGGCCAGGATGGTCTTGATCTCTTGACCTTGTGATCTGCCTGCCTTGGCCTGGATGGTCTTGATCTTTGACCTTGTGATCTGCCTGCCTTGGCCTGGATGGTCTTGATCTCTTGACCTTGTGATCTGCCTGCCTTGGCCTGGATGGTCTTGATCTCTTGACCTTGTGATCTGCCTGCCTTGGCCTGGATGGTCTTGATCTCTTGACCTTGTGATCTGCCTGCCTTGGCCTGGATGGTCTTGATCTCTTGACCTTGTGATCTGCCTGCCTTGGCCTGGATGGTCTTGATCTCTTGACCTTGTGATCTGCCTGCCTTGGCCTGGATGGTCTTGATCTCTTGACCTTGTGATCTGCCTGCCTTGGCCTGGATGGTCTTGATCTCTTGACCTTGTGATCTGCCTGCCTTGGCCTGGATGGTCTTGATCTCTTGACCTTGTGATCTGCCTGCCTTGGCCTGGATGGTCTTGATCTCTTGACCTTGTGATCTGCCTGCCTTGGCCTGGATGGTCTTGATCTCTTGACCTTGTGATCTGCCTGCCTTGGCCTGGATGGTCTTGATCTCTTGACCTTGTGATCTGCCTGCCTTGGCCTGGATGGTCTTGATCTCTTGACCTTGTGATCTGCCTGCCTTGGCCTGGATGGTCTTGATCTCTTGACCTTGTGATCTGCCTGCCTTGGCCTGGATGGTCTTGATCTCTTGACCTTGTGATCTGCCTGCCTTGGCCTGGATGGTCTTGATCTCTTGACCTTGTGATCTGCCTGCCTTGGCCTGGATGGTCTTGATCTCTTGACCTTGTGATCTGCCTGCCTTGGCCTGGATGGTCTTGATCTCTTGACCTTGTGATCTGCCTGCCTTGGCCTGGATGGTCTTGATCTCTTGACCTTGTGATCTGCCTGCCTTGGCCTGGATGGTCTTGATCTCTTGACCTTGTGATCTGCCTGCCTTGGCCTGGATGGTCTTGATCTCTTGACCTTGTGATCTGCCTGCCTTGGCCTGGATGGTCTTGATCTCTTGACCTTGTGATCTGCCTGCCTTGGCCTGGATGGTCTTGATCTCTTGACCTTGTGATCTGCCTGCCTTGGCCTGGATGGTCTTGATCTCTTGACCTTGTGATCTGCCTGCCTTGGCCTGGATGGTCTTGATCTCTTGACCTTGTGATCTGCCTGCCTTGGCCTGGATGGTCTTGATCTCTTGACCTTGTGATCTGCCTGCCTTGGCCTGGATGGTCTTGATCTCTTGACCTTGTGATCTGCCTGCCTTGGCCTGGATGGTCTTGATCTCTTGACCTTGTGATCTGCCTGCCTTGGCCTGGATGGTCTTGATCTCTTGACCTTGTGATCTGCCTGCCTTGGCCTGGATGGTCTTGATCTCTTGACCTTGTGATCTGCCTGCCTTGGCCTGGATGGTCTTGATCTCTTGACCTTGTGATCTGCCTGCCTTGGCCAGGATGGTCTTGATCTCTTGACCTTGTGATCTGCCTGCCTTGGCCTGGATGGTCTTGATCTCTTGACCTCGTGATCCACCTGCCTTGGCCTCCCAAAGTGCTGGGATTATAGGTGTGAGCCACGGCGCCCAGCCTTGTTTTTTTTTTATTTTTTATTTTGAGATGGAGTCTCACTCTGTTGCCCAGGCTGGAATGCAGTGGTACTATCTCAGCTCATTGCAACCTCTGCCTCCCAGGTCCAGGCGATTCTCCTGCTTCGGCCTCCTGAGTAGCTGGGATTACAGGCGTGAAACACCGTGCCTGGCTAACTTTTGTATTTTTAGTAGAGGCGGGGGTTCCTATTCATTCAAGTCTTGGCTGGGAGGCTGCCTCCTCTGTGAGGCCTTCCCCGCCTTCCCTGGGTGGAGCTAGGAGTTAGTTAGCTTTCAGATAGGAGTGCGTTTGGCAAACAACAGAAATCCTCTATCACAGTGGCTATGGTAGGCAGAGTAATGGCTCCCAAACATGTCCACATCCAAATCCCTGGAACTTGTATGTTATATTACATGGCAGAAGGAACTTTGCAGATGTGGTCAAATTGAGGACTTTTTTTTTTTTTTTTAAGACAGCGTCTAGCTCTGTAACCAAGGCTGGAGTGCAGTGGTGCAGTCTCGGCTCACTGCAAGCTCTGCCTCCTGGGTCAAGAGATTCTCCTGCTTCAGCCTCCCGAGTAGCTGGGACTACAGGCGTGAAACACCGTGCCTGGCTAACTTTTGTATTAGTCTGAGATTTTAATGTGAGGCTGGTCACATAGGCACATCCTGCTATACAACCAGCCATGGCAAGAGAAAATAAGGACCCCAACAATGAAATAAAACCAGATGCACATCATCAGTCTTGACGGCTTATGCAAAGGAAAATGATCAGCCTTACAGGATGGTTCATTGCTGCAGGTGCAAAATTATTAAATCAGTAACATGGTGAGAAGGATCCTCCTTGTCACCCATAAGCCGGGTGTGTGAGGCCATGGCCGGGCGTGGTGGCTCATGCCTGTAATCCCAGCACTTTGGGAGGCCAAGGCAGGTGGACCATTTGAGCTCAGGAGTTTGAGACCTGCCTCAAACAAACAAACAAACAAACAAACAAACAAACAAACAAACAAACAAACAAACAAACAAACAAACAAACAAACAAACAAACAAACAAACAAACAAACAAACAAACAAACAAACAAACAAACAAACAAACAAACAAACAAACAAACAAACAAACAAACAAACAAACAAACAAACAAACAAACAAACAAACAAACAAACAAACAAACAAACAAACAAACAAACAAACAAACAAACAAACAAACAAACAAACAAACAAACAAACAAACAAACAAACAAACAAACAAACAAACAAACAAACAAACAAACAAACAAACAAACAAACAAACAAACAAACAAACAAACAAACAAACAAACAAACAAACAAACAAACAAACAAACAAACAAACAAACAAACAAACAAACAAACAAACAAACAAACAAACAAACAAACAAACAAACAAACAAACAAACAAACAAACAAACAAACAAACAAACAAACAAACAAACAAACAAACAAACGGATAGAAAAGGATACTACAATTAAACACCATGCAAACCTATTGTGTTCCTGATGTCATTGACCTAGTAGTATATTAACTTCATCTGTGAGGGTGGAAGGCCTAAAGATCTGATTGCTCAGCTCTCTCTCTGAAAAACGCGATTTCCTTGGGGATTTTGTACATTCGGAATGTATGAGGAATTCAGAGAAGTCTAGAAGTTCACTGCAATTTTCCAAGGTCTTTGTTCATTGGACTTGGGGGCCCATCTTGGCGACCTGCTCATCACTTACAGCATTGTTTCAAATCATGAAGAACAGACTCATCGGCGAAAGTTTGAAATCGTCCCTCTGTAATTTGGGGACAGCTGACTATAATGAGATGGTTTTGGCATGCTGACTGTTGAGCAGAAGTGTAGGTTACACACATACTTTAATCAGTATGTTCCCATGAGACTAAGGATCATTCTTCTCATTCTATACTAACAAGTCTAGAGACATTGAGTCACTGGTCCGTAGTCACACAGCTAACAAAGAACAGAGCCAGGATTGCAACACAGCTCTTTCTGGGGCCAAAGTTATTCTCTACTCCAGCTCACCACTAACTGTTAACCTCTCCAGACTATAGCTCTTCACTTGAAAATAAGGTGATTGGACTAGATAATTTTCCAGACAGACCTAAATTTTATGGACCCCAGTAAGTTAAATGAGCTGGGACTATGTACCAAGTAAGGTTAAGATCCTGGCTTTGAATCAGAGGAAATGAGTTTGGATCCAGGCTGTAGCCACTTGTTATTTTGTGTCCTTAACCAAGTTAATTCACCTGTCTATAAGCCTATTTTCTTTTCTATACAATGGGGATCATTGTACCTCACTTGGTGTTGCAAATGTTAAATGAAATAAGGTAGCATGGGGTCTGGCATATGGTGAGCTCTGTATAAATGAAAACAGCTACTGGTGTGATGATCAAGAGCATACTGTCTGAGGTGGCGGATTACTTGAGGTCAGGAGTTTGAGGCCAGCCTGGCCAACATGGTGAAACCCCATCTCTACTAAAAATACAAAAAAAAAAAAAAAAAAAAAAAAAAAAAAAAAAAAAAAAAAAAAAAAAAAAAAAAAAAAAAAAAAAAAAAAAAAAAAAAAAAAAAAAAAAAAAAAAAAAAAAAAAAAAAAAAAAAAAAAAAAAAAAAAAAAAAAAAAAAAAAAAAAAAAAAAAAAAAAAAAAAAAAGGCATTTTATTTTTATTATAAAACGAATTTTAAAATTCGTTTTATTTTAAAGCATCTTTTTTTAAAAAAAAAGGCGTTTTATTTTAAAGCATCTTTTTTTAAAAAAGGCGTTTTATTTTAAAGCATCTTTTTTTAAAAAAGGCGTTTTATTTTAAAGCATCTTTTTTTAAAAAAGGCGTTTTATTTTAAAGCATCTTTTTTTAAAAAGGCGTTTTATTTTAAAGCATCTTGAGGAATCCAGATGCTTTTAAAAGCATTTTAAAGCATCTTTTTTTTAAAAAAAAAAAAAGGCATTTTATTTTTTATTATAAAACGAATTTTAAAAATTCGTTTTATTTTAAAGCATCTTGAGGAATCCAGAGCCCACTCCCGCTGACAGCGGGGAAAGCTGCCGCATGTCCCATCTCTAATGAGCCTCGAGGATGCCCTGTGGTCCCACCTAGGCAGCAGGCTGGGCCGGCATCCACTGGCTCTCTGAGCACTGCACTCCAGCCTGGGCCACAGAGCAAGACTCCGTCTCAAAAAAATAAAATAAAATAAAATAAAATAAAATAAAATAAAATAAAATAAAATAAAATAAAATAAAATAAAATAAAATAAAATAAAATAAAATAAAATAAAATAAAATAAAATAAAATAAAATAAAATAAAATAAAATAAAATAAAATAAAATAAAATAAAATAAAATAAAATAAAATAAAATAAAATAAAATAAAATAAAATAAAATAAAATAAAATAAAATAAAATAAAATAAAATAAAATAAAATAAAATAAAATAAAATAAAATAAAATAAAATAAAATAAAATAAAATAAAATAAAATAAAATAAAATAAAATAAAATAAAATAAAATAAAATAAAATAAAATAAAATAAAATAAAATAAAATAAAATAAAATAAAATAAAATAAAATAAAATAAAATAAAATAAAATAAAATAAAATAAAATAAAATAAAATAAAATAAAATAAAATAAAATAAAATAAAATAAAATAAAATAAAATAAAATAAAATAAAATAAAATAAAATAAAATAAAATAAAATAAAATAAAATAAAATAAAATAAAATAAAATAAAATAAAATAAAATAAAATAAAACAAAATAAAATAAAATAAATAAGAGCACGCTGTCTAGGACCACATTGCCTGGGTTCGAATCACGGCTCCGCCACTCAACTGCTATGTGACCTTGAGCAAATTCCTCAACCTTTTTGCACCTCAGTTTTTATATTTGTAGGCTAGGGGACGATGATAATATAATATCAATAGCCAAATAAGTTGGTGTGAAGGTTAAATAAATCAATATGTATCTAACATACCTTGAACCAGACCTGACATGTGGTAACCACTCAGTATGTGTCGGTTAATTTTATGATTATCCCAGCACTTTGGGAGGCTGAGGCGGGTGGATCACGAGGTCAGGAGTTCGAGACCAGCCTGACCAACATGGTGAAACCCGTCTCTACTAAAATACAAAAAAATTAGCTGGGCGTGGTGGCGGGCGCCTGTAATCCCAGCACTTTGGGAGGCTGAGGCGGGTGGATCACGAGGTCAGGAGTTCGAGACCAGCCTGACCAACATGGTGAAACCCGTCTCTACTAAAATACAAAAAAATTAGCTGGGCGTGGTGGCGGGCACCTGTAATCCCAGCAACTTTGGGAGGCTGAGGCGGGTGGATCACGAGGTCAGGAGTTCGAGACCAGCGTGACCCACATGGTGAAACCCCGTCTCTACTAAAATTACAAAAAATTAGCTGGGCGTGGTGGCGGGCACCTGTAATCCCAGGCTGGTCTTACCTGGACTCAAGCAATCTGCCTGCCTCTACCTCCTAAAGTGCTGGGACTATAGGCGTGAGCCACACCACCTGGTCAAGAGCGATACTTTTTTTGTCTGAGTATTTTATTTGGAGAGAAATAGAACTTGGCCATTGAGCTTATATACACCGAAATAGCTGCCACATTACAGGGAAAAACTACGTACAATCAATTTTTTTTTTTTTTTTTTTTGAGGTGGAGTTTCACTATTGTTGCCCAGGCTGGTCTTGAACTCCTGACATCAGGTGATCTTCCTGCCTCAGCCTCCCGAGTAGCTGGGATTACAGGCATGTGCCACCACGCCTGGCTATTTTGTATTTTTAGTAGAGATGGGGTTTCTCCATGTTGGTCAAGCTGGTCTTGAACTCCTGACATCAGGTGATCTGCCTGCCTCAGCCTCCCAAAGTGCTGGGATTACAGGCGTGAGCCACTGCACCCGGCCAGGATCAGAATTTTTATATTCAAATCTTAAATCTCTCCTTTATATTCTTTTAAATTGCTATTGAGTTAACTGTAGACATTCAGCATTGTTAGGGTAATTTAAACTTGTTAAGGAATAATTTAAATATTTTGCCTAAGTCATCCCTGGGGTGATGGTTACTCATGGAGAGGAAATATATATATACACACGCACACACCCCCTAGTATCATAGATTCCAAAAACTGATGAAAGCCAAAATAAATGTTCATTTTAGGTTGAAGGGACCTGAACTTAGCTAATCTTTAGGTTTAAGGCGGTGGGGGGGACGGGGAAGTCCAAGTCCTGTATAACATTTCACATCTCTCCAAAATAGAAACAACGCCTTAGACTGCCTTGTTTTAATAGTCTTGTCTCTTTGGAACCATACAGCCTGTCATCTTTGAAGAAGTGAAATCACTGTGGGGTTAAGACAGTATCTTTGCACGGTTTGCGTGCAATCTCTGAGAAGCTAGCACAGTAGGACTTAGGAGTTAAGACTGTGACCTTTGGCCAGGCATGGTGCCTCACGCCTGTAATCCCAGCACTTTGGGAGGCTGAGGCGGGTGGATCACGAGGTCAGGAGTTCGAGACCAGCCTGACCAACATGGTGAAACCCCGCCTCTAGTATAAAAAAAAAAAAATTAGCCCGGCATAGTGGCATGCACCTGTAATCCAAGCTGCTCAGGAGGCTGAGGCAGGAGAATGGCATGAACCTGGGAGGCGAAGGTTGCGGTGAGCCGAGATTGTGCCATTGCACTCCAGCCTGGGCGACAGGGCGAGACTCCATCTCAAAAAACAAAAAACCATTTCACATCTCTCCAAAATAGAAACAACGCCTTAGACTGCCTTGTTTTAATAGTCTTGTCTCTTTGGAACCATACAGCCTGTCATCTTTGAAGAAGTGAAATCACTGTGGGGTTAAGACAGTATCTTTGCACGGTTTGCGTGCAATCTCTGAGAAGCTAGCACAGTAGGACTTAGGAGTTAAGACTGTGACCTTTGGCCAGGCATGGTGCCTCACGCCTGTAATCCCAGCACTTTGGGAGGCCGAGGCGGGTGAATCACAAGGTCAGGAGTTTGAGACTAGCCTGACCAACATGGTGAAACCCCGCCTCTAGTATAAAAAAAAAAAAATTAGCCCGGCATAGTGGCATGCACCTGTAATCCAAGCTGCTCAGGAGGCTGAGGCAGGAGAATGGCATGGACTTGGGAGGCGGAGGTTGCAGTGAGCCGAGATTGCGCCACTGCACTCCAGCCTGGGGGACAGAGCGAGACTCCGTCTCAAAATAAAAAACTGTGACCTTCAAGCTCTGCAGCCTTAATTCACACCAAATAGTATCTGCTTAGTTACCTAAACTATGGCCACATCTTCCTGCTCTTTGGACGCCCCTTAGTTTGCTAGTTGAGTCTCAAATCATGGTCTTTAGGTGAATTAATGGCCGGCATATGGTTGGGAGAAAAACAGAATCTGCAGCTTCATGTCTCATCATTTCCCGGTCTGAGCTGTCTCCCGCCCTGAGCATATTACAAAATTAAGAGGTTTTAGAAGCTGAAAAGTGGAAATAACCAGCTTTCGTTTCTGGGCTGCAGCTTGTTTAGTGCCACATGTTGGATAAAACTTTTGTAGAGATGAGGTCTTGCTCTGTTGCCCAGGCTGGAGTGAAGTGGAGAGATTTTGGCTCACTGCAACCTCCAACTTCTGGGCTCAAGCAATTCTCCTGCCTCAGCCTCCCAAGTAGCTGGGACCACAGGCATGTACCACCACACCTGGCTAATCCTTATAAAACTTTTGTAGAGATGAGGTCTTGCTCTGTTGCCCAGGCTGGTCTCAAACTCCTGTGCTCAAGTGATCCTCCCACTTCAGCCTCCCAAGTAGCTGGGACCACAGGCATGTACCACCACACCTGGCTAATCCTTATAAAACTTTTGTAGAGATGAGGTCTTGCTCTGTTGCCCAGGCTGGAGTGAAGTGGAGAGATTTTGGCTCACTGCAACCTCCAACTTCTGGGCTCAAGCAATTCTCCTGCCTCAGCCTCCCAAGTGCTGGGATTACAGGTATGAATCACTGTGCCTGGCCTCTCTTTTTGTTTTGTTTTGTTGTTGTCTTTTTTTCTCTTTTGAGACAGGGTCATGGTCTGTTGCCCAGGCTGGAGTGAAGTGGAGAGATTTTGGCTCACTGCAACCTCCAACTTCTGGGCTCAAGCAATTCTCCTGCCTCAGCCTCCCAAGTTGCTGGGATTACAGGTATGAATCACTGTGCCTGGCCTCTCTTTTTGTTTTGTTTTGTTGTTGTCTTTTTTTCTCTTTTGAGACAGGGTCATGGTCTGTTGCCCAGGCTGGAGTGAAGTGGAGAGATTTTGGCTCACTGCAACCTCCAACTTCTGGGCTCAAGCAATTCTCCTGCCTCAGCCTCCCAAGTAGCTGGGATTACAGGTATGAATCACTGTGCCTGGCCTCTCTTTTTGTTTTGTTTTGTTGTTGTCTTTTTTTCTCTTTTGAGACAGGGTCATGGTCTGTTGCCCAGGCTGGAGGGCAGTGGCATGATCACGGCTCACTGCAGCCTCAAACTCCTGTGCTCAAGTGATCCTCCCACTTCAGCCTCCCAAGTAGCTGGGACCACAGGCATGTACCACCACACCTGGCTAATCCTTATAAAACTTTTGTAGAGATGAGGTCTTGCTCTGTTGCCCAGGCTGGAGTGAAGTGGAGAGATTTTGGCTCACTGCAACCTCCAACTTCTGGGCTCAAGCAATTCTCCTGCCTCAGCCTCCCAAGTAGCTGGGATTACAGGTATGAATCACTGTGCCTGGCCTCTCTTTTTGTTTTGTTTTGTTGTTGTCTTTTTTTCTCTTTTGAGACAGGGTCTTGCTCTGTTGCCCAGGCTGGTCTCGAAGTCCTGGACTCAAGAGATCTTCCTGCCTTGGCCTCCCAAAGTACTGGGACCACAGGCGTGAGTCATCATACCCAGCCTCTTTGTATCTCAATTTAACACTTGTTTCATTCTTCTTCTTATTACAGTAATTTTTTTTTTTTTCTTTTAAGACAGTGTCTCACTGTGTCGCCCAGGCTGGAGTGAAGTGGAGAGATTTTGGCTCACTGCAACCTCCAACTTCTGGGCTCAAGCAATTCTCCTGCCTCAGCCTCCCAAGTAGCTGGGATTACAGGTGCAAGCCACCATGCCCAGCTAATTTTTTTTCCTTTTCTTGAGACAGAGTCTCGCTCTGTCACTCAGACTGGAGTGCAATGGCGCCATCTTGGCTCACCACAACCTCCGCCTCCCAGGTTCCTACATCACCCTCCCAAGCAGCTGGAGTTACAGGCATGTGCCACCACACCTGGCTAATCCTTATAAAACTTTTGTAGAGATGAGGTCTTGCTCTGTTGCCCAGGCTGGAGTGAAGTGGAGAGATTTTGGCTCACTGCAACCTCCAACTTCTGGGCTCAAGCAATTCTCCTGCCTCAGCCTCCCAAGTAGCTGGGACCACAGGCATGTACCACCACACCTGGCTAATCCTTATAAAACTTTTGTAGAGATGAGGTCTTGCTCTGTTGCCCAGGCTGGTCTCGAGCTCCTGACCTCAAATGATCCGCCCACCTCAGCCTCTCGGAGTGCTGGGATTACAGGTATGAATCACTGTGCCTGGCCTCTCTTTTTGTTTTGTTTTGTTGTTGTCTTTTTTTCTCTTTTGAGACAGGGTCATGGTCTGTTGCCCAGGCTGGAGTGCAGTGGAGAGATTTTGGCTCACTGCAACCTCCAACTTCTGGGCTCAAGCAATTCTCCTGCCTCAGCCTCCCAAGTAGCTGGGACCACAGGCATGTACCACCACACCTGGCTAATCCTTATAAAACTTTTGTAGAGATGAGGTCTTGCTCTGTTGCCCAGGCTGGTCTCGAAGTCCTGGACTCAAGAGATCTTCCTGCCTTGGCCTCCCAAAGTGCTGGGATTACAGGTGTGAGCCACCACGCCCAGCCAATTTTTGTATTTTTAGTAGAGACGGGGTTTCACCATGTTGGCCTGGCTGGTCTCAAACTCCTGTGCTCAAGTGATCCTCCCACTTCAGCCTCCCAAGTAGCTGGGACCACAGGCATGTACCACCACACCTGGCTAATCCTTATAAAACTTTTGTAGAGATGAGGTCTTGCTCTGTTGCCCAGGCTGGAGTGAAGTGGAGAGATTTCTGCTCACTGCAACCTCCGCCTCCCAGGTTCCTACATCACCCTCCCAAGCAGCTGGAGTTACAGGCATGTGCCACCACACCCGGCTGATTTTGTATTTTTAGTAGAGACAGGATTTCACCATTTTGGCCAGGCTGGTCTCAAACTCCTGACTTCAAGTGATCTGCCCGCCTTGGCCTCTCGAAGTGCTGGCATTACAGGCGTGAGCCACTGTGGCCGGCCTTGTTACAGTAATTTACGTGTTGTCCCCACCTTGCTAGCATTGCTAAAGGCAGATGCCACCTTATGGCAGTAAAGGATGTAGGTCCTGGGGTCAGACTGCCCACGTTTGGACCTCAGCTCTAACCCTTACTAGCTGTGAGGATTTAAAAACGTTATTTCACGTCTCTGTGCCTTGGCTATCTTATCTGTAAAATGGATGTGTTAATAGTATCTATTTCCTGGAATGTTGTGGGGATTAGTGAGGAAATCTATGGTAAAAAAATCAGGGTGAGTAATCAATCAATAGTGACTCCTATGATTCACCCTTTGTTTTCTGAGCACCTGCCACAAGACCTGGAATAATTCAGATAAGGACTGACTGCAAGTCAGACACCTCTGCAGGAACAGTATAAGAAGATCGATTTTTGGTGGCTAGCTCCACTGAAATGGAATCCCAGTGGGTCAGAGCAAAACCTGGAATCCATATTTTTATCTATTTTTCATTATTTATTTATTTATTGTTTTGAGACAGGCTGGAAAAGAAGTGGAGAGATTTCTGCTCACTGCAACCTCCGCCTCCTGGGCTCAAGCAATTCTCCTGCCTCCGCCTCCTGGGCTCAAGCAATTCTCCTGCCTCAGCCTCCTGAGTAGCTGGGACTATGGGCGCCTGCCACCACGCCTGGCTAATTTTTGTATTTTTTAGTAGAGATGGGGTTTCACCATATTGGCCAGGCTGGTCTCAAGTCCTGGACTCAAGAGATCTTCCTGCCTTGGCCTCCCAAAGTGCTGGGATTATAGGCGTGAGCCACCACGCTCGGCCAGGAATCTCTGTTTTTAACAAGCTCAGGAGATTTTTCAGCAGCCAGACCAGCACCCCAGAGTTTGGCAGGCTTTGCCAAGTGCTTGATATAAGGTGGTAAATGTCTGGCACATTTAAAATACAGGGCCCTTTCTGTCCATCTGACCCCACAGGTTGACATTAAAAGGATGCAAAAATACGGTTCTCAATGTACTTAAGAGGTTAAGGTTGGTCTAAGCAAAACATGGAAAAAGCCCTTTTGAGTTTGTGTGTGAATAGATAGGAGTTGCCAGTTGGTTGATAAAGTGATAAAGTAATCCTGTTGTGTTAGGAGCCAGGAAGCAGAGAGAGGGGAAACAGCCCAAAGTGATTTTTGGCTTTAGAGCAAACACAATAGCAGAAAGCTGAGTGACACCTGGATGACAGTGCAGAGAAGCTGAGTGATATGTGGACGACAGTGCAGAGAAACTGAGTGATACGTGGACGATAGTGCAGAGAAATTGAGTGATACGTGGATGATAGTGCAGAGAAGCTGACTGACACCTGGATGATAGGTGGAGAAGCTGAGTGACACGTGGATGATAGCGCGGAGAAACTGAGTGATACCTGGATGATAGTGCAGAGAAGCTGAGTGATACGTGGACAATAGCATGGAGAAGCTGAGTGATACGTGGACGATAGTGCGGAGAAGCTGAGTGACACCTGGATGACAGTGCAGAGAAACTGAGTGATACCTGGATGATAGTGCAGAGAAGCTGAGTGATATCTGGAAGAAAGGGATTTATGCACTGTTCAAGCAAACTTTGGCTGAGCATGGTGGCTCACTGGGAGGCTGAGGCAGGAAAATCGCTTGAACTCGGGAGGTGGAGGTTGCGGTGAGCTGAGATCACACCACTGCACTCCAACCTGGGCAACGAGACTCTGTCTCAAAAAAAAAAAAAAAAAAAAAAAAAAAAAAAAAAAAAAAATGGAGGAGGTTAAGAGACAAGGATGTGGACAATAAAACCCTACCCACTTCAAAGCAGGTCCAGAGAGTAAGGCATTGTATGTCTGATTTTATGACCATGAGAGGTCAGTTCTGGGCTACCATAAACTCTATCTGGAAGAAAGGGATTTATGCACTGTTCAAGCAAACTTTGGCTGAGCATGGTGGCTCACTGGGAGGCTGAGGCAGGAAAATGGCTTGAACCCAGGAGGTGGAGGTTGCGGTGAGCTGAGATCACACCACTGCACTCCAGCCTGAAGGACAGAGTAAGACTCTGTCTCAAAAAAAAAAAAAATGGAGGTTAAAAGAGAAGGATGTGGACAATAAAACCCTACCCACTTCAAAGCAGGTCCAGAGAGTAAGGCATTGTATGTCTGATTTTATGACCATGAGAGGTCAGTTCTGGGCTACCATAAACTCTATCTGGAAGAAAGGGATTTAGGCACTGTTCAAGCAAACTTTGGCTGAGCATGGTGGCTCACTGGGAGGCCGAGATGGGTGAATCGCCTGAAGCCAGGAGTTCGAGACCAGCCTGGCCAACATGGCGAAACCCTGTCTCTACTAAAAATACAAAAATTAGCCAGGCGTGGTGGCACATGCCTGTAATCCCAGCTACTCGGGAGGCTGAGGCAGGAAAATGGCTTGAACCCAGGAGGTGGAGGTTGCGGTGAGCTGAGATCACACCACTGCACTCCAGCCTGAAGGACAGAGTAAGACTCTGTCTCAAAAAAAAAAAAAAATGGAGGTTAAGAGACAAGGATGTGGACAATAAAACCCTACCCACTTCAAAGCAGGTCCAGAGAGTAAGGCATTGTATGTCTGATTTTATGACCATGAGAGGTCAGTTCTGGGCTACCATAAACTCTATCTGGAAGAAAGGGATTTAGGCACTGTTCAAGCAAACTTTGGCTGAGCATGGTGGCTCACTGGGAGGCCGAGATGGGTGAATCGCCTGAAGCCAGGAGTTCGAGACCAGCCTGGCCAACATGGCGAAACCCTGTCTCTACTAAAAATACAAAAATTAGCCAGGCGTGGTGGCACATGCCTGTAATCCCAGCTACTCGGGAGGCTGAGGCAGGAAAATGGCTTGAACCCAGGAGGTGGAGGTTGCGGTGAGCTGAGATCACACCACTGCACTCCAGCCTGAAGGACAGAGTAAGACTCTGTCTCAAAAAAAAAAAATGGAGGTTAAGAGACAAGGATGTGGACAATAAAACCCTACCCACTTCAAAGCAGGTCCAGAGAGTAAGGCATTGTATGTCTGATTTTATGACCATGAGAGGTCAGTTCTGGGCTACCATAAACTCTATCTGGAAGAAAGGGATTTATGCACTGTTCAAGCAAACTTTGGCTGAGCATGGTGGCTCACTGGGAGGCCGAGATGGGTGAATCGCCTGAAGCCAGGAGTTCGAGACCAGCCTGGCCAACATGGCGAAACCCTGTCTCTACTAAAAATACAAAAATTAGCCAGGCGTGGTGGCACATGCCTGTAATCCCAGCTACTCGGGAGGCTGAGGCAGGAAAATGGCTTGAACCCAGGAGGTGGAGGTTGCGGTGAGCTGAGATCACACCACTGCACTCCAGCCTGAAGGACAGAGTAAGACTCTGTCTCAAAAAAAAAAAAAATGGAGGTTAAAAGAGAAGGATGTGGACAATAAAACACCACCCACTTCAAAGCAGGTCCAGAGAGTAAGGCATTGTATGTCTGATTTTATGACCATGAGAGGTCAGTTCTGGGCTACCATAAACTCTATCTGGAAGAAAGGGATTTATGCACTGTTCAAGCAAACTTTGGCTGAGCATGGTGGCTCACTGGGAGGCCGAGATGGGTGAATCGCCTGAAGCCAGGAGTTCGAGACCAGCCTGGCCAACATGGCGAAACCCTGTCTCTACTAAAAATACAAAAATTAGCCAGGCGTGGTGGCACATGCCTGTAATCCCAGCTACTCGGGAGGCTGAGGCAGGAAAATGGCTTGAACCCAGGAGGTGGAGGTTGCAGAGAAGCTGAGTGACACCTGGATGATAGTGCAGAGAAGCTGAGTGACACCTGGATGATAGTGCAGAGAAGCTGAGTGACACCTGGATGATAGTGCAGAGAAGCTGAGTGACACCTGGATGATAGTGCAGAGAAGCTTAGTGACACCTGGATGGTAGTGCAGAGAAGCTGAGTGATACGTGGATGATAGTGCACGGAGAAGCTGAGTGACACCTGGATGATAGTGCAGAGAAGCTGAGTGACACCTGGATGATAGTGCAGAGAAGCTGAGTGACACCTGGATGATAGTGCAGAGAAGCTGAGTGACACCTGGATGATAGTGCAGAGAAGCTGAGTGACACCTGGATGATAGTGCAGAGAAGCTGAGTGACACCTGGATGATAGTGCAGAGAAGCTGAGTGACACCTGGATGATAGTGCAGAGAAGCTGAGTGACACCTGGATGATAGTGCAGAGAAGCTGAGTGACACCTGGATGATAGTGCAGAGAAGCTGAGTGACACCTGGATGATAGTGCAGAGAAGCTGAGTGACACCTGGATGATAGTGCAGAGAAGCTGAGTGACACCTGGATGATAGTGCAGAGAAGCTGAGTGACACCTGGATGATAGTGCAGAGAAGCTGACTGACACCTGGATGATAGCGTGGAGAAGCTGAGTGACACCTGGATGATAGTGCAGAGAAGCTGAGTGACACCTGGATGATAGTGCAGAGAAGCTGAGTGACACCTGGATGATAGTGCAGAGAAGCTGAGTGACACCTGGATGATAGTGCAGAGAAGCTGAGTGACACCTGGATGATAGTGCAGAGAAGCTGACTGACACCTGGATGATAGCGTGGAGAAACTGAGTGACACCTGGACGATAGTGCGGAGAAGCTGAGTGATACGTGGACGATAGTGCAGAGAAGCTGAGTGATACGTGGACGATAGTGCGGAGAAGCTGAGTAGTAGAGATGGGGTTTCACCATGTTGACCAGGCTGGTCTTGAACTCCTGACCTCAGGTGATTCACCCACCTCGGCCTCCCAAAGTGCTGGGATAACAGGTGTGAGCCACTGCGCCCGGCCAGCAGCTCCCTCTTGGACCTCTCCCTTACAGAGTCAAAAAGGGAGCAGTGGTCAGCACTCCTCTACCGTGACGTTAGCAGAGAACTCGGATCTCATTAGTAGCAAGGACTTCTCTGCCACAGATGTGGCTCTGAGACTGGTTCTTCACAGGCTGAGAGCTGACCCTGGCATGCAATGATGGTGTGAGAACCACCCGATCGAGACGCAGCACAGGCTGCCACTGTTGCTGGAGAGGAGAATGTCAGTTCCTCAGCTGGCTGAGTGCACTCCAGCCTGAAGGACAGAGTAAGACTCTGTCTCAAAAAAAAAAAAAAAAAAAAAAAAAAAAAAAAAAAAAAAAAAAAAAAAAAAAAAAAAAAAAATGGAGGTTAAAAGAGAAGGATGTGGACAATAAAACACCACCCACTTCAACGCAGGTGCAGAGAGTAAAACATAGTACGTCTGATTTTATGACCGTAAGTTCCAGGCTCCCATAAACTCCATCTGGAAGAAAGGGATTCAGGCACCATGAAGGCAAACTTTATTGGCACCTGCAATGAGCTGAGCAGTGAACCAAGGGAAAGAGTTCAAAATTCTGCTTCAGGAGCCTTCAGTGTAACTGTGGTACTAGGCTAGCAAACAGGTATTCACCACATACATGTATGTACAAGAGAGACCCATACTAAGCATTTGCCGTCTTTAACTGACTTGCCAGGCACAAAGCAGACCTTTTTTTTTTTTTTGAGGTGGAGTTTGAGACCAGCCTGGCCAACATGGTGAAACCCCATCTCTACTAAAAATACAAAAATTAGGCCGAGTGTGGTGGCTCACATGCCTGTAATCCCAGCACTTTGGGAGGCTGAAGCGGGCGGATCACCTGAGGTCGGGAGTTTGAGACCAGCCTGGCCAACATGGTGAAACCCCACCTCTACTAAAAATACAAAAATTAGCCAGGCGTGGTGGCACATGCCTGTAATCCCAGCGACTTGGGAGGCTGAAGGGCGGATCACCTGAGGTCGGGAGTTTGAGACCAGCCTGGCCAACATGGTGAAACCCCATCTCTACTAAAAATACAAAAATTAGCCAGGCGTGGTGGCGGGCGCTTGTAATCCCAGCTACTTGGGAGGCTGAGGCGGGAGAATCGCTTGAACCTGGGAGGTGGAGGTTGCAGTGAGCCGAGTTCGCACCTCTGCACTCCAGCCTGGGCGACAGAGTGAGACTTGGTCTCAAAAACAAAACAACAAACAAAAAACAAAGTTGATCTTCTAAGAGAGGCTGTGCAAGGAATTATAAAGTCATAAGGTCTGTGATTCCAAGAGTTTCCTTTTTTCCCCCACTTCTCTTTTTTTTTTTTTTTTTTTTTTTTTTTTTTGAGACACATCTCACTCTTGCCCAGGCTGGAGTGCAGTGGCGTGATCTCGGCTCACTGCAAGCTCCGCCTCGGGTTCACGCCATTCTCCTGCCTCAGCCTCCCAAAGTGCTGGGATTACAGGCGACGCCACCACTCCCAGCTAATTTTGTATTTTCAGCAGAGATGGGGTTTGGCCATGTTGGTCAGGCTGGTCTCGAACTCCCAACCTCAGGTGATCCGCTCGCCTCGTCCTCCCAAAGTGCTGGGATGACAGGCCTGACCACCGCGCCTGGCCCACATGAAGTCTTTAAATGCCCCCAGGCGCGGTTTCACGCGCTGGGGACTAAGATGCCCCTGGTGGAATCCAGGAGCCCCGGTGGTGGCTTCTGCGGGGCCCAGGCCGAGATGAGGGAGAAGCCGGGAGGAGTGGGCTGGGCTGGCCCGTGGGCCGGGGGGTCGGTGGTTTCTCGTGCCCTCCCCTCGGCTCCAGGGATTGCCCCCGTGAAGCTGGCACCGAGGCCCGGACACGAAAGCACTTTGAGCCATGGATTTATGTTAAATCCAGATGAGGAGCTGGAGCTGGTTTCTCCTCCCGCGTCAGGCGGCGCCACTGGAACGTCCTGGCGGGACACACTCAGGACACACCCCCTGGCGGGTCCCTCCCCAGGCGGAGAGAGTGCCCGAGCCCCTTCGCCCCGCGAGGTTCCGAGGGTGGATCACCTGAGGTCGGGAGTTGGAGACCAGCCTAGCCAGCATGGGGAAACCCCATCTATGCTAAAAATACAAAAATTAGCCAGGCATGGTGGTGGTCGCCTGTAATCCCAGTATTTTGGGAAGCCGAGGGGGTGGATCACCTGAGGTCAGGAGTTGAGACCAGCCTAGCCAGCATGGGGAAACCCCATCTATGCTAAAAATACAAAAATTAGCCAGGCATGGTGGTGGTCGCCTGTAATCCCAGTATTTTGGGAAGCCGAGGGGGTGGATCACCTGAGGTCAGGAGTTCGAGACCAGCCTGGCCAACATGATGAAACCCCGTCGCTACCAAAAATACAAAAATTAGCCAGGCATGGTGGTGGTCGCCTGTAATCCCAGCTACTTGGGAGGCTGAGGCAGGAGAATCGCTTGAATTCGGGAGGCGGAGGTTGTAGTGAACCGAGATTGCACCACTGCGCTCCAGCCTGGGGGACAGAGCAAGACTTCATCCAAAAAAAAATTTAAAAAGTAATGGCAAAAACCGCAATTACTTTTGCACCAACCTAAATAGTAGGGGTCAAGGAGAGCTGAGCTGACCACTTACTCCCAAGCAGCAGAAGCTTCCTTGTTGAAACGAGAGGGCCATTTTTCTCCAAGGCCTCTGTTTCTAGCCTCAGTGTTTCCTAACCCTAAACCTAGGCCTGTTTCATCAAGGGTCAGCGGATTAGGAGTAGATGGCTATGGATCACCTTCCCTTTCCTAACAGGGTCTTCATTTCATGCAACATTTGCTGCCAGCTCATATGTGAAGATGTGAAAAGGGAGCAGCTGGGGCCTTTCAGAAGGGGGTCAGGAATCTGAGCCTCCTTGTCGCAGGGGAAATACTCTGAATGCAACTTCATCGTGAGTGGGCACGTGTGTGTTTGGGGACTGTTCGCTGAAGAGTATAGGAAAGAGACAGCCGGGATCCCCTTTGAATCTGCAATTTAGAATGAGTGATCTAAGATGAGTAATAAGAGGTTGGAGATTCTCTTTTGAATGTGCGCTCTGGGGCTCTGGTATGGCTGAATCTGTTATAAAGAGGTTCTTGGGCCAGGTGCAGTGTCTCACACCTGTAATCCCAGTATTTTGGGAAGCCGAGGGGGGTGGATCACCTGAGGTCGGGAGTTGGAGACCAGCCTAGCCAGCATGGGGAAACCCCATCTATGCTAAAAATACAAAAATTAGCCAGGCATGGTGGTGGTCGCCTGTAATCCCAGTATTTTGGGAAGCCGAGGGGTGGATCACCTGAGGTCGGGAGTTGGAGACCAGCCTAGCCAGCATGGGGAAACCCCATCTATGCTAAAAATACAAAAATTAGCTGGGCGTGGTGGTGCCCCAACCTGGGCAACAGAGCCAGACTCCATCTCTGGGCAACAGAGCCACAGACTCTGTCTCAAAAAAAAAAATACAAAAATTAGCCAGGCATGGTGGTGGTCGCCTGTAATCCCAGTATTTTGGGAAGCCGAGGGGTGGATCACCTGAGGTCAGGAGATCGAGACCATCCTGGCTAACATGGTGAAACCCCATCTCTACTAAACATACAAAAAAATAGCTGGGTGTGGTGGTGGTGCCCCAACCTGGGCAACAGAGCCAGACTCCATCTCTGGGCAACAGAGCCAGACTCCATCTCTGGGCAACAGAGCCAGACTCCATCTCTGGGCAACAGAGCCAGACTCCATCTCTGGGCAACAGAGCCAGACTCCATCTCTGGGCAACAGAGCCAGACTCCATCTCTGGGCAACAGAGCCAGACTCCATCTCTGGGCAACAGAGCCAGACTCCATCTCTGGGCAACAGAGCCACAGACTCTGTCTAAAAAAACAAACAAACAAGCAAAAACGCTAGTAAGCTACCTCTGCACTGTCCATGAGACACCCCCAGAAAACAAAGCGTGTGGTTTTGCTTTGGAGACCTTCACACCACGCACGATATCGGGTTGCCGTCATCTCTTCAGGGGGCCTGTTTCACTTTTTGTCTTGTTTTTACCCTTGGGAAAGAGGTGTTGTGTGTGTGTGTACCCGTGTTATACACGCTCACATAAAAGTCAGCCAGCATGATGATAATAGCTGATACTGGGTGAGTGCTAACGAGGGAACAGGCGCTGTGCTGGGTGTCTTCTTTTCATGATCTCGCTGGGTCTCCTTAACAATCTCAGTTAAAGCACTTACTGAAGTCATTACTGAAGAGACTGAAGCTCAGAGAGGTTCAATACATCATGACACCAGGCCGGGAACCGGGTCTATTCTGCCTCTAGAACCCACATCCTGACCTAAACCATTATGCTTTGCATCCGGAAAAGCAGCCGCGTGGACACTGGCCCCGTGAAGCTATTGCTGATGTGAACAGTCTTGAGTGATGCAGCTGCCTGAGGGGCACCAAAGCCTCCCACGGCTGCTCCTCTGCTCATTTTATTCCTATCAGGGTTTGGGGCTTGGGCCCTGAATCCAAACTGAACTTTGCCTTTGCAAGTCTTCCTGTATTCTTCCCCCCATCCTCCTCAGTTTCGGTTGCCGAAAGGCTGATGTCATTAACACAGGCCCCTCCTGAGGCAGATGGGTGGCCCTGGCCAACCCCAAGACTTGCTCCCAGTCTCTAAGCTGTAGCCCTGCCCAGCTTAGGAAGGAAGAGCCCCAGGACCTTGTCAGGAGCAATTCTCAGCTTGTTACCGGGGACGTTATGGATGAGGCTTTATCTCTGGTGTCCCTGGATGGTGCTGACAACCCAGGTCATGCTCCTCTCTCCCTGAAGTAACCGCACACATCTTGCACCATGAACAAACTGGGATGACGTGCCCGAGTTTCCACTTGGGGATCCATCTTTGTGTCTGCACCACGGAGGCCCCCAGTAAAGCAACGTCATAGCTCATCTAGGTGAAACTCGTTCTGTTTGATGTAACGGGACAAGGGGAGAAAATGAAGCTGGACTGGCCGAAGATCAGGCTGAGAAATTCCTGGGCACAGTCTGGAGAGCCACTCCAATTACACCTGTCCCTCCATTTCTGTGGGGGATCGGCTCCAGGACCCCTGGCAGATACCAAAATCCGAGGACGCCCAAGTCTCTTATATAAGGTGCTGTAGTATTTACATGTAACCTAATCACGTCTCCCATAGACTTTATTTTTTTAAGTATTTTTAAAATAGAGACAGGATCTTGCTATGTTGCCCAGGCTGGTCTTGAACTCCTGGCTTCAAGTGATCCTCCGAATGTGTTGGGATTACAGGCGTGAGTCACCATGTCTGCCCCCCACCCCCGTGTACTTTAACTTATCTCTTGATTATTTTTAATACCTAATACATTGTAACTGCTATGTAGTTGTTATGCTGTATTATTTGTATTTTTTATTGTTGTTATTTTCTATTGTTTTCCCTCCAAATATTTTTGATCTGTGGTTGGTTGAATCTGAGGTCTGGATCACCTGAGGTCAGCAGTTCAACTGAGGTCAGCCTGGCCAACATAGTGAAACCCTGTCTCTGCTAAAAATGCAAAAAAAAAAAAATTGGCCAGGTGCTGTGGCTCACGCCTGTAATCCCAGCACTTTGGGAGGCTGAGGCAGGCGGATCACAAGGTCAGGAGATCGAGACCATCCTGGCTAACACGGGGAAACCCCATCTCTGCTAAAAATACAAAAAAAAAAAAAAATTAGCCGGGCATGGTGGCAGGCGGCTGCAGTCTCAGCTACTCAGGAGGCTGAGGCAGGAGAATGGCGTGAACCCGGGAGGCGGAGCTTGCAGTGAGCCGAGATTGCGCCACTGCACTCCAGCCTGGGTGACAGAGCCAGACTCCGTCTCAAAAAAAAAAAAAAAACCAAACCAAAAACACTTTGTAAAGAGCTCTATTGTATGCATAGAAAAAACGCTGGAAAATGCTAATGCGGTGGTGTATTTTATGGGTCACATTTTACTCTTTTATTGTCTAAAAATTTTTAAAAGTCTGGCTTTATGACTTATATGACAGAAAAAAAAACTGAATAAACTTATAGTTTAAAAAAATTGGCCAGGTGCTGTGGCTCATGCCTGTAATCCCAGCACTTTGGGCAGTTGAGGTGGGCGGATCACCTGAGGTCAGCAGTTCAACTGAGGTCAGCCTGGCCAACATAGTGAAACCCTGTCTCTGCTAAAAATGCAAAAATTAGCCAGGCATGGGGGCGGGCGCCTGTAATCCCAGCTACTTGGGAGGCTGAGGCAGGAGAATCGCTTGAACCCTGGAGGCTGCGGTGAGCTCAGATCGCGCCACTGCACTCCAGCCTGGGCAACAAGAGTGAAACTCCATCTCCCTGCTGCACCCCGCAAAAATATCCCACCTGCTACAGTGAGCTGTGATCGCATCACTGCACTCCAGTTGGGCAATAGAGCAAGATCCTGTTTCAAAAAAACCAGAAAACAAAAACCCCAAGAGCCTGTATGCTTCGTAACTTCCATGTGGCCTCTTGGTGGTCTATGACATGCGTACAAATGCGCCATTGCCAGCATGTTAATTGCAGTGTGGCTTCCGAGCCAGCAGCCCGGGTGATCTTCCTAGTGGGGCCTTGGCTCACTGCCTATGTTTCCCCCAGTCTTCCCTGGCACCTGCAGAGCCAGAGAGAGGTTTTGTTGTCCAGAACCAGGCATTTGCCACCCTGACCACCCCTGAGCAAAGTTTTCACACCTTCCCCGGCTCCCTCAGAGGAATGAAGGTCTGGGAGGAGATAGGGCCTTTTCCTTGGAACCAGGCACCTCTTTTTTTTTTTTTTTTTTGAGTCGGAGTCTCGCTCTGTTGCCTAGGCTGGAGTGCAATGGCACCATCTCGGCTTACTGCAACCTCTGCCTCCCAGGTTCAAGTGATTCTCCTACCTCAGCCTCCCAAGTAGCTGGGATTGGCGGGGCATGGTGGCTCACGCCTGTAATCCCAGCACTTTGGGAGGCTGAGGCGGGCGGATCCCAAGGTCAGGAGATCAAAACTATCCTAGCTAACACGGTAAAACCCTGTCTCTATTAAAAATACAAAAAAAAAAAAAATTAGCCGGGTGTGGTGGCGGGTGCCTTTAGTCCCAGGTACTGGAGAGGCTGAGGCAGCAGCAGCAGCAGCAGCAGCAGCAGCAGCAGCAGCAGCAGCAGCAGCAGCAGCAGCAGCAGCAGCAGCAGCAGCAGCAGCAGCAGCAGCAGCAGCAGCAGCAGCAGCAGCAGCAGCAGCAGCAGCAGCAGCAGCAGCAGCAGCAGCAGCAGCAGCAGCAGCAGCAGCAGCAGCAGCAGCAGCAGCAGCAGCAGCAGCAGCAGCAGCAGCAGCAGCAGCAGCAGCAGCAGCAGCAGCAGCAGCAGCAGCAGCAGCAGCAGCAGCAGCAGCAGCAGCAGCAGCAGCAGCAGCAGCAGCAGCAGCAGCAGCAGCAGCAGCAGCAGCAGCAGCAGCAGCAGCAGCAGCAGCAGCAGCAGCAGCAGCAGCAGCAGCAGCAGCAGCAGCAGCAGCAGCAGCAGCAGCAGCAGCAGCAGCAGCAGCAGCAGCAGCAGCAGCAGCAGCAGCAGCAGCAGCAGCAGCAGCAGCAGCAGCAGCAGCAGCAGCAGCAGCAGCAGCAGCAGCAGCAGCAGCAGCAGCAGCAGCAGCAGCAGCAGCAGCAGCAGCAGCAGCAGCAGCAGCAGCAGCAGCAGCAGCAGCAGCAGCAGCAGCAGCAGCAGCAGCAGCAGCAGCAGCAGCAGCAGCAGCAGCAGCAGCAGCAGCAGCAGCAGCAGCAGCAGCAGCAGCAGCAGCAGCAGCAGCAGCAGCAGCAGCAGCAGCAGCAGGCGCAGCAGCAGTGTTCCTGTCTCAGCAGCCTGCAGCGTGGCTTTGATCGGACAGTCAGCGGGGTGTATTTGCCCCCAGAGCCAGTGGTCTGAGGAGCCCAGCTCCAGCTAGGTCTCAGGTGGAGGCACCATAGGTACTGCTCTCTGGGGAAAACCAAGTCACGATCTGATTTGGGTGAGCGCTGATCTTCCCTCCAGTGTGATCCCAAGCTCCCTGGGATGTTGGCTGTAGGGAGTGATGGGGAGCCACTCTGCGGACCAGCCTGGGGTCCAGGAAGGAAGACTTCCTAGCACCCTCCCCCTCTCTGCTGGTGGCCCAGCACTCCCCTCATGTGACAGGCATGTGGCTTTTTGGAGGAAAGAAACTTTCACAATCAGACAGAAACAGCAGCTGGGAAAATAACTCATGCAGGGAACTGGGCAATGAGTGTCTAGAAGGGCTGTGGGCCACGAGAAGGGGATTAGGGTGAGGTTTCATCAGAGCTGTGGCTGAGATCCGAGGAGGCTCCTAGAGCTCGAGGCTTCAGAATGGTCAGGAGCCAGAGGGATGGTGTCTTTCTCTCTCCAACCTATCAGACCAAAAATTGGGCATGGGGCTGACACTGCCCAATGTTTTTCAAACCCGCAGAGACAGAGGTTTGAAATCACTCACTCCAGCATTAAGTGGAGGTGACTCCAGCATTAAGTGGAGGTGGCTCCAGCTCAGAGCTGCCAGCCAAACCCTCTCTGCCCCACAGCAGGAGATCAGGGCGTGACTCTCCTTAAAGAGCCCCTTGCAATGCTCATCCGAGCCTGGGCCAGGCAGGGCTGGGGGCTGCCTTGAAGAAGGAGATGCCTCCAAGATCCGACACCCTCTGGAGCATTGCAGGATGCGTCTGCCCCGGAGGCACTGCAGGGGAGCCGGGATTCCTGGAACGTTTGGGAAAGCTTCTGAGCAGCACGGTTGTCCTTCCTTAGGAAGGTGGATCTCGGCCTGGCATGGTGGCTCACGCCTGTAATCTCAGCACTTTGGGAGGCCGAGTCGGGCAGATCACGCGGTCAGGAGATCGAGACCATCTCTCGCTAACACGGTGAAACCCTGTCTCTACTAAAAATACAAAAAATTAGCTGGGCGTGGTGGTGGGCGCCTGTAGTCCTAGCTACTCTGGAGGCTGAGGAGGAGAATGGCGTGAACCTGGGAGATGGAGCTTGCAGTGAGCCGAGATTATACCACTGCACTCCAGCCTGGGCGACAGAGCGAGACTCCATCTCAAAAAAAAGGAAGGTGGATCTCCTGTACCTTCCTGTGGTGACACCTGTGGTGCCATCTTCTCCCAGGGGCTCTAGCCCTGTTCAGAGCACTAACAGGATTTTCCAGAAAGTTCTGTGTGTGTTGCTGCTCTTCTGTAAGCCCAGGGCAACAGAGTCATGAACATTTAGGGAGGGGGTGGGTGAGGCAGGATGTAGAGTTAATACCCAGTTTTGTCCTATGTTCCTCTGAGAAGTTAGCTAAGAAATCTTTTTTTAATTAAACTTAATTAATTAATTAGTTTTTTGAGCCAGAGTTTTCGCTCTTGTCACCCAGGCTGAAGTGCAGTGGTGTGATCTCAGCTCACTGTCCTCCACCTCCTGGGTTCAAGTGATTCTCCTGCCTCAGCCTCCTGAGTACCTGGGATTAGAGGCACCTGCTAACATGCCTGGCTAATTTTTCTATTTTTAGTAGAGATGGGGTTTTGCCATGTTGCCCAGGCTGGAGTGCAGTGTCGTGATCTTGGCTCACTGCAACCTTCTCAGCCTGGGCAACATAGTGAGGTTCTGTCTGTACAAAATTAAGAAAAAAATTAGCTAGGGTTGGGCGTGGTGGCTCACACCTGTAATTCCAGCACTTTAGGAGGCTGAGGCAGGAGGATTGCTTGAACCTGGGAGGCAGAGGTTGCAGTGAGCTGAGACTGCACCATTGCACTCCAGCCTGGGCAACATAGTGAGGTTCTGTCTGTACAAAATTAAGAAAAAAATTAGCTAGGGTTGGGCGTGGTGGCTCACACCCGTAATCCCAGCACTTTGGGAAGACGAGGCAGGCGGATCACCTGAGTTCAGGAGTTGAGACCAGCTTGGCCAACATGGTGAAACCTCTCTCTACTAAAAATACAAAACAAAACAAAAAAAATAGCTGGGCATGGTGGCGGGCACCTGTAATCTCAGCTACTTGGGAGGCTGAGGCAGGAGGATTGCTTGAACCTGG
The DNA here is from genome assembly GCA_023748175.1 of Hoolock leuconedys. Taxonomy (NCBI): domain Eukaryota; kingdom Metazoa; phylum Chordata; class Mammalia; order Primates; family Hylobatidae; genus Hoolock; species Hoolock leuconedys. The sequence goes on along the minus strand of JAKGGE010001174.1, from coordinate 950,228 downwards.
GAGGCAGAGGTTGCAGTGAGCTGAGACTGCACCATTGCACTCCAGCCTGGGCAACATAGTGAGGTTCTGTCTGTACAAAATTAAGAAAAAAATTAGCTAGGGTTGGGCGCGGTGGCTCACACCCGTAATCCCAGCACTTTGGGAAGACGAGGCAGGCGGATCACCTGAGTTCAGGAGTTGAGACCAGCTTGGCCAACATGGTGAAACCTCTCTCTACTAAAAATACAAAACAAAACAAAAAAAATAGCTGGGCATGGTGGCGGGCACCTGTAATCTCAGCTACTTGGGAGGCTGAGGCAAGAGAATCACTTGAACCCGGGAGGCGGAGGTTGCAGTGAGCTGAGACTGCACCATTGCACTCCAGCCTGGGCAACATAGTGAGGTTCTGTCTGTACAAAATTAAGAAAAAAATTAGCTAGGGTTGGGCGTGGTGGCTCACACCTGTAATCTCAGCTACTTGGGAGGCTGAGGCAGGAGGATTGCTTGAACCTGGGAGGCAGAGGTTGCAGTGAGCTGAGACTGCACCATTGCACTCCAGCCTGGGCAACATAGTGAGGTTCTGTCTGTACAAAATTAAGAAAAAAAATTAGCTAGGGTTGGGCGTGGTGGCTCACACCTGTAATTCCAGCACTTTAGGAGGCTGAGGCGGGTGAATCACCTGAGGTCAGGAGTTTGAGACTAGCCTGGCCAACATGGCGAAACCCTGTCTCTACTAAAAATACAAAGAAAAAAAAATTAGCTAGGGTTGGGCGTGGTGGCTCACACCTGTAATCCCAGCTACTAGGGGGGCTGAGGCAGGAGGATTGCTTGAACCTGGGAGGCAGAGGTTGCAGTGAGCTGAGACTGCACCATTGCACTCCAGCCTGGGCAACAGAGCGAGACTCCATCTCAAAAAAAAAAAAAGAAAAATTAGCTAGGGTTGGGCGTGGTGGCTCACACCTGTAATCTCAGCTACTTGGGAGGCTGAGGCAGGAGGATTGCTTGAACCTGGGAGGCAGAGGTTGCAGTGAGCTGAGACTGCACCATTGCACTCCAGCCTGGGCAACATAGTGAGGTTCTGTCTGTACAAAATTAAGAAAAAAATTAGCTAGGGTTGGGCGCGGTGGCTCACACCCGTAATCCCAGCACTTTGGGAAGACGAGGCAGGCGGATCACCTGAGTTCAGGAGTTGAGACCAGCTTGGCCAACATGGTGAAACCTCTCTCTACTAAAAATACAAAACAAAACAAAAAAAATAAAATTAGCTAGGGTTGGGCGTGGTGGCTCACACCTGTAATCTCAGCTACTTGGGAGGCTGAGGCAAGAGAATCACTTGAACCCGGGAGGCGGAGGTTGCAGTGAGCCAAGATTGTGCCACTGCGCTCCAGCCTGGACAACAAGAGAGAGACTCTGTCTCAATCAATCGATCAATCAATCGAAATATAAATAAAAAAAAAAAAAAAAAAAAATTAGCTAGGGTTGGGCGTGGTGGCTCACACCTGTAATTCCAGCACTTTAGGAGGCTGAGGCAGGAGGATTGCTTGAACCTGGGAGGCAGAGGTTGCAGTGAGCTGAGACTGCACCATTGCACTCCAGCCTGGGCAACATAGTGAGGTTCTGTCTGTACAAAATTAAGAAAAAAAATTAGCTAGGGTTGGGCGTGGTGGCTCACACCTGTAATTCCAGCACTTTAGGAGGCTGAGGCGGGTGAATCACCTGAGGTCAGGAGTTTGAGACTAGCCTGGCCAACATGGTGAAACCTCTTTCTACTAAAAATACAAAAAAAAAAAAATTAGCTGGGTGTGGTGGTGCATGCCTGTACTCGCCATCCAGTTACTCGGGAGGTTGAGGCAGGAGAATTCCTTGAACCCGGGAGGCAGAGGTTGCAGTGAGCTAAGATCCCGCTACTGCACCATTGCACTCCAGCCTGGGCAACATGGTGAAACACTGTCTCTACTAAAAATACAAAACAAAACAAAAAACTAGCTGGGCATGGTGGCACATGCCTGTAATCCCAGCTACTAGGGGGGCTGAGGCAGGAGGATTGCTTGAACCTGGGAGGCAGAGGTTGCAGTGAGCTGAGACTGCACCATTGCACTCCAGCCTGGGCAACATAGTGAGGTTCTGTCTGTACAAAATTAAGAAAAAAATTAGCTAGGGTTGGGCGCGGTGGCTCACACCCGTAATCCCAGCACTTTGGGAAGACGAGGCAGGCGGATCACCTGAGTTCAGGAGTTGAGACCAGCTTGGCCAACATGGTGAAACCTCTCTCTACTAAAAATACAAAAAAAAAAAAAAAAAAAAAAAAAAAAAAAAGAAAACACCCTTGCCTCCAGAGATCCTCCAGGTACAGACCTCACGTTCAAGGAGAAATCAAAAGACCCAGGAGCTTGTCAGATTGCAGTAGAGGAGAAAGAGGATGGAAATTCATCTTTGTGTCTTCCTTCCTCTGCCGCTTCCCCTGGAGAGTAGCTTTAAGAGCTGCAATGGCCAGGCGCAGTGGCTCACGCCTGTTATCCCAGCACTCTGAGAGGCCGAAGTGGGCAGATCACGAGGTCAGGAGATCGAGACCATCCTGGCTAACATGGTGAAATCCCATCTCTATTAAAAATACAAAAAAAAAAAAAAAAATTAGCTGGGCCTGGTGGCGGGTGCCTGTAGTCCCAGTTACTCAGGAGGCTGAGGCAGGTGAATTGCTTCAACCTGGGAGGCGGAGGATGCAGTGAGCCGAGACTGTGCCACTGCACTCCACACTCCAGCCTGGGGGACAGAGGGAGACTCTATCTCCAAAACAAAAACAAACAAAAAGAGCTGCACTGATGTGCTTGAATTAGCGTCAGGTGCCAGTGCTGCCTGGTGTGCTGGGAACCGAGCTCTTCCTGAGGGAATGTCGGGTGGCATCTGGTCAGGATGCTGTCCTGAGGCTTCGGGACTGGCGCCAGGTACAATTGCTCTGGACCGAGCCAGACCTGAGTGTGAACTTGGCTCTGTCACTCACTAGCAGTGTGACCTTGAGCCTCTTCTGTAAAGTGGCGTGGTGACTGTGGCTTCCACCATGCCCAGCTAATTTTTTGTATTTTTAGTAGAGAGGGGGTTTCACCATATTGGTCAGGCTGGTCTCAAACTCCCAACCTCAGGTGATCCGCCTGCCTCGGCCTCCTAAAGTGCTGGGATTACAGGTGACTTCCACCATGCCCAGCTAATTTTTTGTATTTTTAGCAGAGTTGGGGTTTCACCATATTGGTCAGGCTGGTCTCAAACTCCCAACCTCAGATGATCCTCCTGCCTCGGCCTCCCAAAGTGCTGGGATTACAGGTGACTTCCACCATGCCCAGCTAATTTTTTGTATTTTTAGCAGAGTTGGGGTTTCACCATGTTGGCCAGGCTGGTCTTGAACTTGTGGCCTCAGGTGATCCACCTGCCTCGGCCTCCCAAAGTGCTGAGATTATAGGTGCCTTCCACCACGCCCAGCTATTTTTCTGTATTTTTAGTAGAGACGGGGTTTCACCATGTTGGCCAGGCTGGTCTTGAACTCGTGGCCTCAGGTGATCCACCTGCCTCGGCCTCCCAAAGTGCTGGGATTACAGGTGACTTCCACCATGCCCAGCTAATTTTTTGTATTTTTAGCAGAGTTGGGGTTTCACCATGTTGGCCAGGCTGGTCTTGAACTTGTGGCCTCAGGTGATCCGCCCACCTCGGCCTCCTGGAATGCTGGGATTACAGGTGTGAGCCCCCATGCCCAGCCCACATTCTTTCTAGAAGCATTTAGTCATCAGCTGAGTTTGAAGTGGTACCTCCTGCCTCAGCCTCCCAGTAGCTGGGATTACAGGTGACTTCCACCATGCCCAGCTAATTTTTTGTATTTTTAGCAGAGTTGGGGTTTCACCATGTTGGCCAGGCTGGTCTTGAACTTGTGGCCTCAGGTGATCCGCCCACCTCGGCCTCCTGGAATGCTGGGATTACAGGTGTGAGCCCCCATGCCCAGCCCACATTCTTTCTAGAAGCATTTAGTCATCAGCTGAGTTTGAAGTGGTACCTCCTGCCCCCTCCGTAACTCACTGTCCAGACCACTGTCTGTGCTTTCCCTCTTGTTGGAGAAAGGCAGCAGAGTGTTGAGGGGCTAACGCGTGGCTCCTGGACCGGTCGTGTGGCACGGTGACAATGAAGTGATGTAATACATGCAGAGTCCTTAGGGCAGCCTGGGCACAGGAAGCACATGGAAGTGTTTGCTGCCTCGTTTCTATATTACCCTCTCTTCTTCTTCCACACCCCTACTCCTTTTGCCAGGCCCCTCATTTCAGGAGACAGAAGAACCCTGACACTGTTGAATATGCCAGAACAGGCGGGGCGCTCATGCATGGAATCCCAGCACTTTGGGAGGCTGAGGCAGGTGGCTCACCTGAGCTCAGGAGTTCGAGACCAGCCTGACCCTGTAGAGTGGAGACATGGAGAAACCTCGTCTCTACTAAAAATACAAAATGAGCCGGGCATGGTGGCAGGTGCCTGTAATCCCAGCTACTCGGGAGGCTGAGGCAGTGGCTCATGCCTGTAATCCCAGCACTTTGGGAGGCTGAGGCAGGTGGCTCACCTGAGCTCAGGAGTTCGAGACCAGCCTGACCCTGTAGAGTGGAGACATGGAGAAACCTCGGCCTCCCAAAGTGCTGGGATTACAGGTGTGAGCCCCATGCCCAGCCCACATTCTTTCTAGAAGCATTTAGTCATCAGCTGAGTTTGAAGTGGTACCTCCTGCCCCTCCAGAACTCACTGTCCAGACCACTGTCTGTGCTTTCCCTCTTGTTGGAGAAAGGCAGCAGAGTGTTGAGGGGCTAACGCGTGGCTCCTGGACCGGTCGTGTGGCACGGTGACAATGAAGTGATGTAATACATGCAGAGTCCTTAGGGCAGCCTGGGCACAGGAAGCACATGGAAGTGTTTGCTGCCTCGTTTCTATATTACCCTCTCTTCTTCTTCCACACCCCTACTCCTTTGCCAGGCCCCTCATTTCAGGAGACAGAAGAACCCTGACACTGTTGAATATGCCAGAACAGGCGGGCGCCATGCATGGAATCCCAGCAGACGGCGAGAGGAGACGGGACAGGCATGTACCCAGAAACTGCTTTCTTCCCAGGGAAGAGCTACCGTTTACCTCCCTCCCCCAAACACAAGTTTTTTTGTGTGTGTTTTTTTGAGATGGAGTCTCACTGTTGCCCAGGCTGGAATGCAGTGGCACGATCTCGGCTCACTGCAACCTCCACCTCTGCCTCCTGGGTTCAAGTGATTCTCCTGCCTCAGTCTCCTGAGTAGGTGGGATTAGAGGCACCCACCACCACGCCTGGCTAATTTTTGTAATTTTAGTAGAGACGGGGTTTCACCATGTTGGCCAGGCTGGTCTCGAACTCCTGGTGATCCACCCACCTCGGCGTCCCAAAGTGCTGGGGTTACAGGCGTGAGCCACCGTGCCTGGCCTAAAAACAAGTTTTATTGCAAATTTGGGACAGGCCTCGGAGAAGGACTCTGAGAATTGAGATCGAAGTTCCCTTAGTGGGCTGAACCATTTCTGGGTTTCTATGTCATTTCCATGTTGGAGCCTGATTGGATAGAAAGGAGTACAGCCTCCAATGCTGGCTGCTGAACAAGGGAGCCCTGTGCACTGGGGAATTTTCAGTTAGGGTTTTTTGTGAACAGTTAGAGAATTAATTGGAACAGCAATCCTCCCACCCCAAATCCCATCCTAGGGGCCAGTTGTTTTTTCTTTGCATCTTTCCAGAGAAGGTGGTCATTCTCGACGTGACGTCTCAACCAGCCAAACAGTTCTTTTCCAGTTGGTGGAGCTGGGCTGGGTGGAACACCTGTACTGCCTCATTCCAGGCTCTTTGTGACCAGGAATATACTTGGTCATTCATTCATTCATTCATTCACATTCATTCATTCATTCACATTTGCTCATTCATTCACTGAAACTATTTGTGCAGGGTCCTGGGGTTACAGTGAATAACAGAGATGTGGTTCCTGTCCTCCAAGAGACCTCAGTCTAGTAGGAGAGACAGGCATTGAATGTTCACAAGAGTACTGAGCATTCAGAAGGAGGGAGCGATGCAGGCCTTCCTGGTCTGATGGGTAGGGAAAGCCCCCTGGAAGACAAGATATTTAAGTTAAGACCAGAAGGGTGAGTAAGAGTTACCCAGGCAGAGCAGGGGTAGAGTGTTTTTGCCAGAGATGTCAACCTATGCAAAGGTTCCAAGGCAGGAAAAAGTAGAAGAGAGTAAGGAGCAGAATGTGCCAGATGACACTGAAAGGGGTGCAGAGGCCCGGCCACAGGTTCCTTAGGCCACCAAAAGGATGTGTGGGTCTCTATCCCGACAGCAGTGACTCGGGAGACTGAGGCAGGAGAATCGCTTGAACCCAGAGGCAGAGGTTGCAGTGAGCTGAGATTGCACCATTGCACTCCAGCCTGGGGGACAAGAGCGAGACTCTGTCTAAAAAAAAAAAAAAAAAAAAAAAAAAAAAAAAAAAAAAAAAAAAAAAAAAAAAAAAAAAAAAAAAAAAAAAAGGAAGCCATAGATGGGTCTTAGTAAGAGAGGAATGACATGCTACATGTGTTTCAGGATGCTTTAGAGCAACTCTTTAGTTGCTATGAGACACTGGGAAACTCTTTCCTCTCGTTGATCTTCATATCTTTGATGTCAGTCTCGTGAGCCTGGGACTGCCCCAACCAGCCAAACAGTTCTTTTCCAGTTGGTGGAGCTGGGCTGGGTGGAACACCTGTACTGCCTCATTCCAGGCTCTTTGTGACCAGGAATATACTTGGTCATTCATTCATTCATTCATTCACATTTGCTCATTCATTCACTGAAACTATTTGTGCAGGGTCCTGGGGTTACAGTGAATAACAGAGATGTGGTTCCTGTCCTCCAAGAGACCTCAGTCTAGTAGGAGAGACAGGCATTGAATGTTCACAAGAGTACTGAGCATTCAGAAGGAGGGAGCGATGCAGGCCTTCCTGGTCTGATGGGTAGGGAAAGCCCCCTGGAAGACAAGATATTTAAGTTAAGACCAGAAGGGTGAGTAAGAGTTACCCAGGCAGAGCAGGGGTAGAGTGTTTTTGCCAGAGATGTCAACCTATGCAAAGGTTCCAAGGCAGGAAAAAGTAGAAGAGAGTAAGGAGCAGAATGTGCCAGATGACACTGAAAGGGGTGCAGAGGCCCGGCCACAGGTTCCTTAGGCCACCAAAAGGATGTGTGGGTCTCTATCCCGACAGCAGTGACTCGGGAGACTGAGGCAGGAGAATCGCTTGAACCCAGAGGCAGAGGTTGCAGTGAGCTGAGATTGCACCATTGCACTCCAGCCTGGGGGACAAGAGCGAGACTCTGTCTAAAAAAAAAAAAAAAAAAAAAAAAAGGAAGCCATAGATGGGTCTTAGTAAGAGAGGAATGACATGCTACATGTGTTTCAGGATGCTTTAGAGCAACTCTTTAGTTGCTATGAGACACTGGGAAACTCTTTCCTCTCGTTGATCTTCATATCTTTGATGTCAGTCTCGTGAGCCTGGGACTGCCCCAACCAACGGACCCAGCCAAAACGTGGCCACTGTGGCCGGAGTCTCACCCTTCTTCACTCTCCTTTCGGGAGAACACGAGTCATGTGTGCTAGTTTCTCATGCCAGCTCCTGGCACTGGACCGTGTGTTCACGAGACTGAGCTGACCAGCTCAGGACAAGGTGCCAAGAGCTTGGGGAAGAGGAAATTAGGAGTCACGAGGTTTCACGATCAGAACCCGAAAGTGCTTTATGGAAAATTTGCATGTCCTGGGTGCAGCTCGGCCTAAGAGAAGCTGGTGCAGTGATTTCAGGGGTGCGTGTGCCTGGTTTCTGGGAGGGGCAGCCAGAGGCACCGGCTTCCCTTGTGAAGGCGGCTGGGTCAGACTGCCCCCTCCCTCCACCCCTACGTTTATGAAGGTGAAATTTAGTAGGAAGGACATCGAAAGCAGCGTGATGGGGAAAGAGGACCAGCTGGGGGTGAGGTGGGAGCTTGCCATCCGCCATCCTCTGTTTTCCCCAACCAGGTAGAGTTCTCAACACTCTTGGCACTTACAACAGATGTTCTTTTTTTTTTTTTTTTTTTGAGACGGAATGCAGTGGCACAATCTCGGCTCACTGCATCCTCCGCCACCCAGGTTCAAGTGATTCTCCTGCCTCAGCCTCCTGAGTAGCTGGGATTACAGGCCTGAGCCACCGCGCCCGGCCTATTGTGACCTCTTTAAATGCTCCCACACATTGGTATTTTTATTTACTTATTTGTTTTTTTGAGACAGGGTCTCACTCTGTCTCCCAGGCTGGGGTGTTAGTGGTACGATCTCAGTTCACTGCAGCCTCGATCTCAAGTGATTTTTCCTGCCCTCAGCCTCTTGAGTAGCTGGGACTACAGATGCCTGCCACCATGTCCGGCTAATTTTGTGTTTTTAGTAGAGACAGGGTTTCACCACGTTAGCCAGGCTGGTCTCGAACTCCTGACCTTAAGTGATCCGCCTGCCTTGACCTCCCAAAGTGCTGGGATTACAGGCGTGAGCCTCTGTGCCTGGCCCAATTTGAGAATGTTTGTTTGTTTGTTTATTTATTTATTTATTTTGAGAGGGAGCCTCACACTGTCGCGCCCAGGCTGGAGTGCAGTGGCATGATCTCGGCTCACTGCATCCTCCGCCACCCAGGTTCAAGTGATTCTCCTGCCTCAGCCTCCTGAGTAGCTGGGATTACAGGCGCCCGCCACCACGCCTGGCTACTTTTTGTATTTTTTTTTTAGTAGAGATGGAGTTTCACCATGTTGGCCAGGCTGGCCTTGTACTCCTGACTTCGGCTGATCCGCCCACATTGGCCTCTCAAAGTGCTGGGATTACAGGTGGGAGCTGCCACACCCGGCCCATTTGAGGATATTTTAGTGAAGGTTTTATGCGGTGGGATGATCATTCTCCCCATGTCACTCCTGGGGGCTTCTGCTCTCTCCTGCCCGGACGGATTTCCTCCTGACTCCCCAAGCTGTGTTCCCAGCAGCAGCCTGCAGCCCTGTGTCCAAGCTGGAGATTTTTGTCCAGGTACTTGGCGGGCCGCTTGGCTGGAAGCCTCTGGTGGCCGAGGTGCTGCTGTGCGGCCGCCAGATGGCGCTGGGGAGCCCCCACTCTCTGCCGCAGGACGGGCAGAGGCAGGACTGGACTGCAGAGGGAACTTGCCTTGAGGCCTGGTCGTTAAAGAGACACAGCACACACGGCCTGACCGGCAGCCCCAAAGCAAAGGCTCCACTGATGGCAGGCGCCCCTGGCTAGGCTCTGAGGTTCCTTTGCCCTCGCCTTGCTGAATGGTGAGCCACTGCCTCTCGGAGCCCGTCTCCTTGACAGCCTGCCCTCGGCTCCTGCGGCCACTCCTGGGCCTGATGGGGACAGGACCAGCCTGGTGAGTGGTGTCAGAGGTCCTGGCAGTCAGCATAGGCCTGGGAGCATCTGCAGAATTCTGGCTGAACGAGCGAGGAGCACGGCCAGCTTTGGGGCCGTGGTGACCACAGGAGGGCAGAGGGCCAGCCCGTGAGCTCTGACCCCAGCTGGACGTGCTCTTGTTTCCCTTGGGGCTAAGGAGATTGGAGCTACTGAACTGAATCTCTGGGTTTTGGAGACTTAGAGAATCCATCGGACTCTTCTGCTGGCATCTTTCTGAATGCTGATGGGGACTTGGTGGTAAGTAAATGAGGAGGGGGCTGCACGCTCTGCTGTCGAGCCCTCGGATGGACCCTTTGGGAAAACTCTGCTGTTGACCTGTGGGTGAGTGGTGTCAGAGGTCCTGGCAGTCAGCATAGGCCTGGGAGCATCTGCAGAATTCTGGCTGAACGAGCGAGGAGCACGGCCAGCTTTGGGGCCGTGGTGACCACAGGAGGCAGAGGTTGCAGTGATCCGAGATCCTGCCACTGCACTCCAGCCAGGCAATAAGAGTGAAACTCCATCTCAAAAGAAAGAAAGAAAAAAAGAATAGTAAATGCTGTTTTACTGTACCAAGCAAATGGAAATAGAGCAAAGCATGGAAAACAGGCCACCACAGGATCTGACAGGAGAGTTTCTATTCTGCTAGTGCTCAGAGGAGACCTGGAGGTCGTCTTCTTGATCCGCCTGGGCACATACCTTCTTTTTTTTTTTTCTTTTTTCTTTCTGAGACAGAGTCTCACTCTGTCACCCAGGCTGGAGTACAGTGGCACGATCTCGGCTCACTGCAACCTCCACCTCTGCCGCAGGACGGGCAGAGGCAGGACTGGACTGCAGAGGGAACTTGCCTTGAGGCCTGGTCGTTAAAGAGACACAGCACACACGGCCTGACCGGCAGCCCCAAAGCAAAGGCTCCACTGATGGCAGGCGCCCCTGGCTAGGCTCTGAGGTTCCTTGCCCTCGCCTTGCTGAATGGTGAGCCACTGCCTCTCGGAGCCCGTCTCCTTGACAGCCTGCCCTCGGCTCCTGCGGCCACTCCTGGGCCTGATGGGGACAGGACCAGCCTGGTGAGTGGTGTCAGAGGTCCTGGCAGTCAGCATAGGCCTGGGAGCATCTGCAGAATTCTGGCTGAACGAGCGAGGAGCACGGCCAGCTTTGGGGCCGTGGTGACCACGGGAGGCAGAGGTTGCAGTGATCCGAGATCCTGCCACTGCACTCCAGCCAGGCAATAAGAGTGAAACTCCATCTCAAAAGAAAGAAAGAAAAAAAGAATAGTAAATGCTGTTTTACTGTACCAAGCAAATGGAAATAGAGCAAAGCATGGAAAACAGGCCACCACAGGATCTGACAGGAGAGTTTCTATTCTGCTAGTGCTCAGAGGAGACCTGGAGGTCGTCTTCTTGATCCGCCTGGGCACATACCTTCTTTTTTTTTTTTCTTTTTTCTTTCTGAGACAGAGTCTCACTCTGTCACCCAGGCTGGAGTACAGTGGCACGATCTCGGCTCACTGCAACCTCCACCTTCCAGGTTCAAGCGATTGCCCTGCCTCAGTCTCCCAAGTAGCTGGGATTACAGATGCCTGCCACCACGCCCAGCTAATTTTTGTATTTTTAGTAGAGACGGGGTTTCACCATGCTGGCCAGGCTGGTCTCGAACTCCCAGCCTCAGGCTATCTGCCTGTCTCGCCTCCCAAAGTGCTGGGATTACAGGCACATGCCACCACGCCTTGCTAATTTTTGTATTTTTAGTAGAGATGAGGTTTCACCATGTTGGCCAGGCTGGTCTCGAACTCCTGACCTTAGGTGACCTGCTGGCCTCGGCCTCCCAAAGTGCTGGGATTACAGGCGTGAGCCACTGCGCCTGGCCCTGGGTGCACACCATCTACAGATGTGAACACTGAGGCTGGAAACGCTTGAGATTGGCCGGAGGCATCGAAGAAGTGGGGTTTGGCCGGGACTGGCATTTGGGAGGTTGTCACTGGACTTTGTTCAGCTTGTCTCCAGGGTCATCTGGCCTGCTGTAGTAGATATGGTTTTCTTGGGATACCAGTTCTCTTTCTACTTTAACATCAGTGGCCCTGGGAGGGTTCTGAAATAACGCTGCCTGCCTCCCTCGTGTAGCTCCGATTTCTTCCTCCCTGAGTTTAACTTCATTCTGTTTATTCACTCGTTCACTAATTGCCGCTCAATGCAGAGATTACACACGGGAACCCTGGATTCAGACTTGGTTCGTTTCCAAGCTTCGCCATCTGCTAGTTAGCAATGGCTTAGCCTCTCTGCACCTCAATTTCTTCTTCTGTGAAATGGAGATAATAGTAAATTGGCTTATTGTAAGGATTAGGTGAAATAACCTATGTAACGCAGATAGAGCAGTGCCTGGCACTTAAGAAGCACTCAGTAGACCAGGCACGGTGGCTCACATCTATAATCCCAGCACTTTGGGAGGGTGAGGCAGGAGGATCAGCTTGAACCCAGGAGTTCGAGGCTGCAGTGAGCTGTGATAATGCCCACTGCACTACAGACTAGGTGACAGAGCAAGACTCTGTCTCCAAAAAAAAAAAAAAAGCACTCAATAACTGTTAGCTGTCATTAATTTTATTTGTTCAATGTGCATTATTGAATGCCGATCTGCTGGGCTTTCGGCAGAAAGCTGATCTGGAGGCACCGCACGGTCATAGCTGTGCTAGGAGTCGACCTGAGCCTTGTTCACCCACTGCGCTGAGCACTGGGTCTGCCCAGTGAGGATTTTTTTATTTTTTATTTTTATTTTTATTTTTGAGAGGGAGTCTTGCTCTGTCCCCAGGCTAGAGTGCAGTGGCGCGATCTCAGCTCACTGCAAGCTCCGCCTCCTGGGTTCACACCATTCTGTTGCCTCAGCCTCCCGAGTAGCTGGGACTACAGGCTACCGCCACCAAGCCCAGCTAATTTTTGTATTTTTAGTAGAGACGGGTTTCACCATGCTGGCCAGGCTGGTCTCAACTCCCAGCCTCAGGCTATCTGCCTGTCTCGCCTCCCAAAGTGCTGGGATTACAGGCACATGCCACCACGCCTGGCTAATTTTTGTATTTTTAGTAGAGACGGGGTTTCACCATGCTGGCCAGGCTGGTCTCGAACTCCCAGCCTCAGGCTATCTGCCTGTCTCGGCCTCCCAAAGTGCTGGGATTACAGGCGTGAGCCACCGCCTGCCCCAGCTTTTTTTTTTTTTTTTTTTTTTTTTTTTTTGAGAGGGAGTCTCACTCTGTTGCCCAGGCTGGAGTGCAGTGACACAATCTCGGCTCACTGCTGGGATTACAGGCACATGCCACCACGCCTGGCTAATTTTTGTATTTTTAGTAGAGACGGGGTTTCACCATGCTGGCCAGGCTGGTCTCGAACTCCCAGCCTCAGGCTATCTGCCTGTCTCGGCCTCCCAAAGTACTGGGATTACAGGTGTGAGCCACCGCACCCGGCCCCAGCTTTTTTTTTTTGAGAGGGAGTCTCACTCTGTTGCCCAGGCTGGAGTGCAGTGACACGATCTCGGCTCACTGCTGGGATTACAGGCACATGCCACCACGCCTGGCTAATTTTTGTATTTTTAGTAGAGACGGGGTTTCACCATGCTGGCCAGGCTGGTCTCGAACTCCCAGCCTCAGGCTATCTGCCCGTCTTGGCCTCCCAAAGTGCTGGGATTACAGGTGTGAGCCACCACGCCCGGCCAGTCCTGGCTTTTAAGGGGCTGATGGGCCAGTGAGGGTGCAAACTCTTGGTGTTTTGGTCATCACAGTCTATTTTTGGTTTTGGTTTTTCATTTGAATCTAGAGGGCCGCACTCCCTCCCACCCACTGCGCATTCAGCCTCTGCACGCACCGGGGCTCCCTGCCTGGCCCCCGCATGGGAACATATTTTTGTCATCAGCAGTGACCTCTGGGTGATCAAGGAAGCAGAGACTCCTGGGGCCTTCCTGTCGTGTGCAGTGGAGCTGAGCTGCTAACATGAGAAGGGAGGAAAAGTGGAGATACCCAGTTTTGGTTCTAGGGCCCATCCCCTTTTTTCCATCCTGGCCAAGTGATTGGTAGAAGCAAGAGTTGCTTGTTGGAGAGGCGGTGAGTAGCATGTGCTTGGGAATTAGGAGCAGGGCAAATAGTCTTGAAATGGGATATACCTTCTTCCCACTCAGCTCCTCATCATTAACCCAGTGCTTCTGGAGGTGCGACCAACCGTGAAATCCCCTTTAAGTCCAGTGATGAGGCAGGAGCAGGCAGGTCACCCCGGGGCTGGGGAGCCGCAGACAGTCTGAGTGCACAGGCTGGAGGGAGGGCTGGGAGGGTGGAGAGCACTGGCCCCAGGGACTATCCAGGGAATGCTTAGAAGGGGCCTGGAGGAGGCAGCGTGATAGATGGGGGTTCAGTGTCTTGGGGAACACTGGCTGGTCCCCACCCGGTCCACATTTAGCTGAATCAGGAAGGTCTGTCTACCACAGCTCCCCGCTGCTCTGACAGATTGGGGTTGATGGCTGGGGTTAAGAGCACTTCAGGGTAGCATCACCTTTGGCAAAGCCCAGACGAGAAGGACTCTTTAACTCCTTCCTTCCCAGCGCGTCACGTTGGATCTCCCCAACTTCTCAGTGCCAGGGATGCGGAGGTTTCTGTTCCCACCCAAATCACTGTGGTGCTCAAAGGCTCACACACTTGTCTCTGTGGCCAAGGTTAGCATCTGGCCGTGGCGTTAACATCTACTGGAAGCCATCCAACAAAGGCATCAAGGGAATCTCGAAGTGGCTGCCCTTTCCCGAGCCACGTTGTCTGAGACAGACGTCTGGAGATGGAAGAGGGTTGACAGGGTTTCCCAGAGGGTGGTCTCTGACCCCATGGACCCACAGAGATTTCTCAGGACCTTCAGCACCCGGTGATCACCAGTTAGCTGGCCGTGGAGGCAGTATGCGTGGTGTTTAAGAGCATGAACAGGCCAGGCGCGGTGGCTCACTCCTGTAATCCCAGCACTTTGGAAGGCTGAGGTGGGCGGATCACGAGGTCAGGAGATCGAGACCATCCTGGCCAACACGGTGAAACCCCATCTCTACTAAAAATACAAAAATTAGCCGGGCGTGGTGGCACGTGGCTGTAGTCCCAGCTACCTGGGAGGCTGAGGCAGGAGAATGGTGTGAACCCGGGAGGCGGAGCTTGCAGTGAGCCGAGATCGCACCACTGCACTCCAGCCTGGGGGACAGAGCGAGACTCTGTCTCAAAAAAAAAAAAAAGCATGAACAGACTGTCAGGGTTCAAGTCCTAGCCCTCACTTACCCTCTGAGTGGGTTACTCAGCTGCTCAGGGCCTCGGTTTTCTGACCTGGAAAATGGAGAAAACAGAGATAACAGTGACATTCACAGTGAGATCACGCTAGTGAACGAAGCGCTAAGCCGGGCACACAGTCGGTGTTCTGTGTTCGTTATTAGAAGTTTCCTCCATGGAGCCCTCGGTAAAGGCCAGGCCGACTTAACTTTCCTGGTAGGCCTCTGTAGGGCTGGGCTCCAAGAAGGTTTTCCTCTTAAGCTGCCTGGGGATGGGGTGGGGTGGGGACAGCTCCAGGTGGGAAGAAGAGACGCCTGGGCCCCTCATGGCTCCTCTGGCCTCGAGGGTCCTCCCAGAGCCTGCTTGTTCCCTTCCCATGCGGAAGCTCTATTTCTGGAGCGCCTCATTGGAGATGCACGCCCCCTCCCTGCCAAGCTCCAGGTGCCTGCTTGGCCCTCCCAATCCCGTGTGCTAGTCAGGGACGGTGGGAGGGTGACAGCTGCAGGGAGGGGTGGCAAGAGACAGCGCTGGTGCCTGAGCCAGGAGGACTGGGGCGGAGGGAGCTCTGGGGACGCAGGGAGGGGCTAATAATATTGAAAACCGCTTCTGCTGCAGCCACCTGTAGAGGCTTCCCCACCCAGAGCATCATCCCCTGCGTCTCCCAGGGGCTCCCCAGCCTGTGATGAGTGGGTGACCCCCATCTCCCCTGGGGCAGATGCAGAGGCCTCTGCCCAAGAGGCTTATGGGGCTTCCTCTCTGCATCCTAGGGGAGGAGCTGCTTCTCCCCTTAAGAACTAGATGTGTGTGTGTCTGTTTGGAGTGATGACCGACCCCACACCCCTCCAGCGCTCTGCGGGTGCCGACCACACTGCCCTCGGTAAAGGCCAGGCCGACTTAACTTTCCTGGTAGGCCTCTGTAGGGCTGGGCTCCAAGAAGGTTTTCCTCTTAAGCTGCCTGGGGATGGGGTGGGGTGGGGACAGCTCCAGGTGGGAAGAAGAGACGCCCTGGGCCCCTCATGGCTCCTCTGGCCTCGAGGGTCCTCCCAGAGCCTGCTTGTTCCCTTCCCATGCGGAAGCTCTATTTCTGGAGCGCCTCATTGGAGATGCACGCCCCCTCCCTGCCAAGCTCCAGGTGCCTGCTTGGCCCTCCCAATCCCGTGTGCTAGTCAGGGACGGTGGGAGGGTGACAGCTGCAGGGAGGGGTGGCAAGAGACAGCTGGTGCCTGAGCCAGGAGGACTGGGGCGGAGGGAGCTCTGGGGACGCAGGGAGGGGCTAATAATATTGAAAACCGCTTCTGCTGCAGCCACCTGTAGAGGCTTCCCCACCCAGAGCATCATCCCCTGCGTCTCCCAGGGGCTCCCCAGCCTGTGATGAGTGGGTGACCCCCATCTCCCCTGGGGCAGATGCAGAGGCCTCTGCCCAAGAGGCTTATGGGGCTTCCTCTCTGCATCCTAGGGGAGGAGCTGCTTCTCCCCTTAAGAACTAGATGTGTGTGTGTCTGTTTGGAGTGATGACCGACCCCACACCCCTCCAGCGCTCTGCGGGTGCCGACCACACTGCCCTCGGTAAAGGCCAGGCCGACTTAACTTTCCTGGTAGGCCTCTGTAGGGCTGGGCTCCAAGAAGGTTTTCCTCTTAAGCTGCCTGGGGATGGGGTGGGGTGGGGACAGCTCCAGGTGGGAAGAAGAGACGCCTGGGCCCCTCATGGCTCCTCTGGCCTCGAGGGTCCTCCCAGAGCCTGCTTGTTCCCTTCCCATGCGGAAGCTCTATTTCTGGAGCGCCTCATTGGAGATGCACGCCCCCTCCCTGCCAAGCTCCAGGTGCCTGCTTGGCCCTCCCAATCCCGTGTGCTAGTCAGGGACGGTGGGAGGGTGACAGCTGCAGGGAGGGGTGGCAAGAGACAGCGCTGGTGCCTGAGCCAGGAGGACTGGGGCGGAGGGAGCTCTGGGGACGCAGGGAGGGGCTAATAATATTGAAAACCGCTTCTGCTGCAGCCACCTGTAGAGGCTTCCCCACCCAGAGCATCATCCCCTGCGTCTCCCAGGGGCTCCCC
This sequence comes from Hoolock leuconedys, assembly GCA_023748175.1. Lineage (NCBI taxonomy): Eukaryota > Metazoa > Chordata > Mammalia > Primates > Hylobatidae > Hoolock > Hoolock leuconedys. Next base: position 933,475 of record JAKGGE010001174.1, on the reverse strand, counting down.
AGCCTGTGATGAGTGGGTGACCCCCATCTCCCCTGGGGCAGATGCAGAGGCCTCTGCCCAAGAGGCTTATGGGGCTTCCTCTCTGCATCCTAGGGGAGGAGCTGCTTCTCCCCTTAAGAACTAGATGTGTGTGTGTCTGTTTGGAGTGATGACCGACCCCACACCCCTCCAGCGCTCTGCGGGTGCCGACCACACTGCCCTCGGTAAAGGCCAGGCCGACTTAACTTTCCTGGTAGGCCTCTGTAGGGCTGGGCTCCAAGAAGGTTTTCCTCTTAAGCTGCCTGGGGATGGGGTGGGGTGGGGACAGCTCCAGTATCTGAAATGTCACTATCTGGGGTACCGGGCCCCCGGGTGGGCCTCACTGCTTCCTTTTCCCTGGGTTCAGGAAGGGGCTTCAGCCCCACTGCCCTGGACCCCCTGGCCTTACTCCCCTCCTGTCCTTCCCTGCTCCAGGGTCGCTTGGCCCAAAGAGGTCTATGGGGAAGCTGCCATGGCTCCCGCAGAACCAGCCCACAGGAGACAGGCATGGGGCCCCCAAGCTCTTCACTGCCCTTGGGCGAGGGGGTCTTCGTTAGAGCGAATTTCGTCTCTAAACGTTCTGTTCTCAGGCCTCTTAACCCGACTTCCCACCATTTGTAGGTGACGATGCGGCATTCCAGGCCGCGGTCGGGGTCCCCAGGAGGAGTCCTGGAGGGGAACGCGTGGAGCCCGTGGGGCTTCTCCTGGCTCCAGTTTGTCCTCCGCCCAGGAGGGGCACATGTGGGACTGTCCTGGCCCCACAGCCCCCATGACCTCGGTCCTCCCGGGTCTCCATCCGCCCCCCTCCATGTGTGGCGGGAACGGCTGCGCTCTGAGGTCAGGGGTGTGGAAAGGGACGAGCGGGGAAAAGGTTCGGGAGGAGAGAGGCGCCTCCCGCGGTGCACAGGACGTTCACCCCGTGGGTGCCGCAGCGGGTCTGGCTGGGGAGGGGCCCGGCCGCCGCTCCCGCGCTTGGAGATCCCGGGCGGGAGGTGATGTCACCCCTGCGGGCGCCCGGGCCCCCCACGGCACCTGGTTTGGGGGTCGCCAGGATCCTGCTGAGCCCGGCGCGGGGGGACGAGGGGGACCTGGGTCTGCGCCGCCGCCTAGAGACCCCCCGAGACCCTCGCGGCCCCTCCTCGCCCAGCACCGGAGCCCCGCTGCCCCCTTAGCCCGGCCGGGGGCGGCCTGCGGAGGGCGGAGCCTCGAGCCGATTGGCCCCGCCCCGCCCCGCCCCGCCCCGCCCCGCCCCGCCCCGCCCCGCCCCGCCCCTCCCCTCCCCGCCCCGCCCCGCCCCGCCCCGCCCCGCCCCGCCCTCGCCTCTGCCCCGGGCCGCCCCACACTCCTCCTGGGGACCTGGTTCCCGGCCTCCTCGCCCCGCCGCACTCGCAACTTCGGCCTCCCCCGGCTCCCGCCCGCCCTCCCTCCTTTGTTGCGCGATGAGGGTCGGGTTTCGGATCTGACCGAGCCGCCGCCGCGGGATGGAGCCGCTCAGCCACCGGGGCCTGCCGCGCCTGTCCTGGATCGACACCCTCTACAGCAGTACGTGGGCCGGGCGGGCGGGGGCGGGACCCCAGGATCGAGATCGGGACCGCAGGATCGGGATCGGGACCCCAGGATCGGGGTCGGGACCCCAGGATCGGGATCGGGACCCCAGGATCGGGGTCGGGACCCCAGACTCGGGATCGGGACCCCAGGATCGGGATCGGGACCCAGGCACCGGGCTGGTCCGGGGAGCGCGGGCGGGGCGGGACCCCAGGATCGAGATCGGGACCCCAGGATCGGGATCGGGACCCCAGGATCGAGATCGGGACCCCAGGATCGGGATCGGGACCCAGGCACCGGGCTGGTCCGGGGAGCGCGGGCGGGGCGGGACCCCAGGATCGAGATCGGGACCCCAGGATCGAGATCGGGACCGCAGGATCGGGATCGGGACCCCAGGATCGAGATCGGGACCCCAGGATCGAGATCGGGACCCCAGGATCGAGATCGGGACCCCAGGATCGAGATCGGGACCCCAGGATCGAGATCGGGACCCCAGGATCGGGATCGGGACCCCAGGATCGAGATCGGGACCCCAGGATCGAGATCGGGACCCCAGGATCGGGATCGGGACCCCAGGATCGGGATCGGGACCCCAGGATCGGGATCGGGACCCCAGGATCGGGATCGGGACCCCAGGATCGAGATCGGGACCCCAGGATCGGGATCGGGACCCCAGGATCGAGATCGGGACCGCAGGATCGGGATCGGGACCCCAGGATCGGGGTCGGGACCCCAGACTCGAGATCGGGACCCCAGGATCGAGATCGGGACCGCAGGATCGGGATCGGGACCCCAGGATCGGGGTCGGGACCCCAGACTCGAGATCGGGACCCCAGGATCGGGATCGGGACCCAGGCACCGGGCTGGTCCGGGGAGCGCGGGCGGGGGCGGGATCGGGGTCCGGATCGAGGTCGGGGTGGGAGGATTAGTGACCCTCTCTTAGCTGTGTGCTTGCAAACAGCCGTCATAACAATGCCTCAGATTCACGTGTGCTTATGTTCCTGAATGTTTCTGGCTCTTTGCAAAACCCAGTTCTTGTTTCCCTATTTCCCAAAGCCTAGAATCATAATGAACCCTGTCTCTAGCTTTCTCTGCGGCAGAAGACTCCTCTGAGCCGATCATTTCCAAGTCTTCCATACCCCACCCCTTCCCTGAGACACCTTTCCCGGATGCTCTCAGGGATTAGGAAGAGGGTCCTCCTGGGTTTACATAGTGGATTTCGCCCTTCCTGGACCACGTGAGTGGGACCCTCCCACTCTCTCAGCACATCTCCCAGGCAGGAGTTGGGGGAGGCAGGTGGGGCCAGGTGGAGCCTGGTTCAGCCTGATTCTAGGCACTGGATGCCATGGAACAGGAGCGTTTTCTTTCTTTCTTTTTTTTTTTGAGACGGAGTCTTGGGCTCTGTCACCCAGGCTGGAGTGCAGTGGTGCAATCTCTGCTCATTGCAACCTTTGCCTCCCAGGTTCAAGTGATTCTCCTGCCTCAGCCTCCTGCGTAGCTGGGATTACAGGCACCCACGACCACACCCGGCTAATTTTTTGTATTTTTAGTAGAGATGGGGTTTCACCATGAGGCCAGGCTGGTTTCGAACTCCTGACCTCAAGTGATCCACCTGCCTCGGCCTCCCAAAGTGCTGGGATTACAGGCGTGAGCCAACAAGGGCATTTTTAAGGGTCACCCCAGCTAGAGTTCCTTGACAAGTCATATGGGGGGGGGTGGGAGGAGTAGAGAAGGGTGATGCCTTGAGCCCCAAAGCCTTACCCTGGAGGCTCTGTGGTACCCAACATTCAACCTCTGACTTCAGCATCCCCTTGGGTCCAGGTCATTCCCTGTATCTTCTTCTCCACCCGCCTCCTCCTCCATCCCATGTTCCTTCCTCTCCTCCCCCCAGGAGCTGTCCTTGTGATGGTTCATTCTGCTTTGGTTTCTCAACATCAAAGGGGCAAAGCCGGATCCCCTGGGCATGGGTCCTGTGCCAAGTGCCGCCGCTCCATCTGCTCCTTCCCCTGCAGAGGCCAGCGTCGTTAGGTGAAGGTCAGGGCCCACGGCTGTGTGGCATGTGCGTGCACGTGCGTCTGCATGAATGGGGGCACGCATCTGTTCGGAGCCCCAGTGCAGATCAGCTCCTGACCCCAAGGCAGGATTAGTGACCCTCTCTTAGCTGTGTGCTTGCAAACAGCCGTCATAACAATGCCTCAGATTCACGTGTGCTTATGTTCCTGAATGTTTCTGGCTCTTTGCAAAACCCAGTTCTTGTTTCCCTATTTCCCAAAGCCTAGAATCATACGGAACCCTGTCTCTAGCTTTCTCTGCGGCAGAAGACTCCTCTGAGCCGATCATTTCCAAGTCTTCCATACCCCACCCTCTTCCTCCCACGCCTGGAGCAAAAAAGCAAAATTGCCTGAGGCTACCTTGAAAATTCCTGACCAGAGGAATGCCAGAAAAGGGAATTAGGCCAAGGCCTCTTAGGGGGTTCTGTTGGGCAGCCCTGATTGAGGCAGATTGGCACCTGAGCTGTCTACCCCCCTCCTGCTGCCCCGGCCTCTGGGCGGCTCCTGGGGTGGCCTGGATGGTGGGTGGGAGGGGGCACTGATGTGGCTGCAGTGTGAGGAGTCCCTCCGTCCCTCTTCGGAACAGCTTAGTGGAGAGCTGTAGCAGGAGGCTTCCTGGGGAGGTGCTGTGCAGTCATGTTTGGGCTGTTAGCCATCAACTTGCCTCTTGACAAGAGCCTAAATTAAAACAAATACCCGAGCTGTCATTTGCCTGGCAGCATGGTTTTGTGGCTCCCAGAGGAAGTTCCTCTGCTTCTCAGGAAGCTGTTTGCTTACAAGGCTCGCAGTCCTGGGGTGACAAATCTCCACAAATGCCAGATCCATCGGGAACTGTAAAGGGGGTATACCCAGGGCACAAGGCGGCAGTGTGACTTAGAGATGGGAATGAGTCGGTGTTAGAGGTTCCCTGCCTTCCCCTCTCTGAGCATTGTTCCTGGTAACAATGATAATAGCATCTCCTGAGCACCTGCTATGTGGCAGGCACTGGGATAGGCACTTTCTCTTTCTTTTTTTTTTTTTTTTTTTTTTTTTTTGAGATGGAGTCTTGCTCTGTCACCCAGGCTGGAGTGCAGTGGGTGATCTCGGCTCAGTGCAAGCTCCGCCTCCCAGGTTCATGCCATTCTCCCGCCTCAGCCTCCTGAGTAGCTGGGATTACGGGCACCTGCCACCACAACCCAGCTAAGTTTTGTATCTTTTTTTCATAAAAAACTTTATTTCTCAAAAAAGGGGGAAGAATCCAAAGTATTAAAATAATCCTCTAATTTTTGTTTTGGAGGAAAAGGGTAGGATGACAAAATAATTCATACAAAAATTTCAAGCATCACTGCTGTAGATATTCCTTTGGCTCAGTGGGGAACATCCTGAAACTCACACCTCCTGTCTGAAGTTTTGTATTTTTAGTAGAGATGGGGTTTCACCATATTGGTCAGGCTGGCCTCCAACTCCTGACCTCAGGTGATCCGCCTGCCTCAGCCTCCGAAAGTGCTGGGATTACAGGCACCTGCCACCACAACCCAGCTAAGTTTTGTATCTTTTTTTCATAAAAAACTTTATTTCTCAAAAAAGGGGGAAGAATCCAAAGTATTAAAATAATCCTCTAATTTTTGTTTTGGAGGAAAAGGGTAGGATGACAAAATAATTCATACAAAAATTTCAAGCATCACTGCTGTAGATATTCCTTTGGCTCAGTGGGGAACATCCTGAAACTCACACCTCCTGTCTGAAGTTTTGTATTTTTAGTAGAGATGGGGTTTCACCATATTGGTCAGGCTGGTCTCGAACTCCTGACCTCAGGTGATCTTCCCACCTTGGCCGCCCAAAGTGTTGGGATTACAGGCATGAGCCACTGCGCCCGGCCTGTGCTAGGCACTTTCTATCCATTCTCTCCAAACCTCACAACTCTGCAACTCTTACAGATTAGGAAAGTGAGGCTCAGTTAGCACAAATCATAGACCTAAGATCACATAAGTAACAAATAGCCGAGCTGGAATTCAGATTGTACCCTAGAATAATGAGGAGGACCCTGAGTGCCACCTGGGTATGTCTGAGTTTATTCAAGGCCTTGGAATGTCACGGAATGGGGGACACCGTTCTCTACAGTCATCTGTTGCAGAGTTCTCCCTGAAATGGTCCGGCAGGGTAAATGGCTTCAATGGCTCTGACCCCATCCTGGCCCTGTGCCTCTTGCAGGACCTGGGGGCTGGGCCTGGAGCCCAAGCAGGGACAGCTGAGGCTCTGTCTGAACCCACCGAGGCTGGTGGCTCTCTGTTCCTAAGGTGCCAGCCTGCCAGCCAGCCCCTCCCCTCACACACTTCTTTTTTTTTTTTTTTTTTTTTGAGATGGAGTCTTGCTCTGTCACCCAGGCTGGAGCTGGAGTGCAGTGGCGCTATCTCAGCTCACTGCAAGCTCCGCCTCCCAGGGTCATGCCATTCTCCTGCCTCAGCCTCCCAGGGTCATGCCATTCTCCTGCCTCAGCCTCCCAGGGTCATGCCATTCTCCTGCCTCAGCCTCCCAGGGTCATGCCATTCTCCTGCCTCAGCCTCCCAAAGTGCTGGGATTACAGGCACCCGCCACCACACCTGGCTAATTTTATGGTTTTAGTAGAGATGGGGTTTCACCATGTTGGCCAGGCTGGCCTCCAACTCCTGACCTCAGGTGATCCACCTGCCTCAGCCTCCCAGGGTCATGCCATTCTCCTGCCTCAGCCTCCCAGGGTCATGCCATTCTCCTGCCTCAGCCTCCCAGGGTCATGCCATTCTCCTGCCTCCGCCTCCCAGGGTCATGCCATTCTCCTGCCTCTGCCCCCCAGGGTCATGCCATTCTCCTGCCTCAGCCTCTTGAGTAGCTGGGATTACAGGCACCCGCCACCACACCTGGCTAATTTTTATGGTTTTAGTAGAGATGGGGTTTCACCATGTTGGCCAGGCTGGCCTCCAACTCCTGACCTCAGGTGATCCACCTGCCTCAGCTTCCCAGGGTCATGCCATTCTCCTGCCTCAGCCTCCCACCATGCTTTCTTGGTCATAACGCCTCTAGGTCTTTTATCACCCTTTCTGCTAAACACTTACCATCTTCTCTTTGTTTTTTTATTTTTATTTTCCCAATCCATGGGATTAGATTGGATTAAATTAAGTTCTGCGGAGTAGCCCAAAATGGGGGTGGAGGTGTGCTCTGAAACTTTCTCGGTCCCTGGGATTCTCCAAGCAGATCTGGATTAAGACATACGTGTGCCCCAGGCAGGTTGACCATCTGGTACCTCTTCAAATGGAAAATCTTTATCTGTGTGTTTAGGACTTATTTAGAGGAGAGGCAGAGGCTGTATTTAAAGCCTCTCCCTTTGCCATTTCAGCCTCCATTTGGTCCCAAGTAGTTTAGTCCTGGTCTCAAACATACCTTCCCTACTGAGCCGACCAAGAGCCTCCAGTGACTTGGCCCTCCTGGAAGGCAGAACGTGACCATCTGTTGTTACCAGAGCCTGCCTTTTGGAGCTCACTTCTCTTACCCCAGGCAACATTTCCAAGGGCGATTTCAGTCTCTTGTGATATTTTCATGCCCTTTATAGATTCAGTGCCCCATCTATGGGCCAGGAAAGTATTTGGAGCAGTGGAGATGTAAGCCTGTCTCCCGGTGATCATGACCCTGCCTCAGTTTCTCATCTGAGCCCCACATTCCCTACACCAGGGACCAAACCACTGGTCTGACAGCCTGTGTGCGTTTGATCAGAGCAGCTCAGTTCTCGGGGCCGCATCAGGCCACTCCACGTGTGCTAGCGAGCGCCTGCTGGCGGATGCTTGCCTGTTCTCCGAATAGCCCAGTAATTTATTCCTTTTTGTCAACACCGGCCCATAATCGTCATGGCCGCTGGAGTCTCAGAGGTGGGGCTGGCAGAAGAATTAAGTCATCTACTTAGAGAAACTTAGGTTTTTGTGGTTGTGATTGTTGGCTGCTGTTGTTCTTCGGGAAAAGGAACGCGTCAGCGGACCGATGCGACGCGTCAGCGGACCGATGCGACGCGTCAGCGGACCGATGCGACGCGTCAGCGGACCGATGCGACGCGTCAGCGGACCGATGCGACGCGTCAGCGGACCGATGCGACGCGTCAGCGGACCGATGCGACGCGTCAGCGGACCGATGCGACGCGTCAGCGGACCGATGCGACGCGTCAGCGGACCGATGCGACGCGTCAGCGGACCGATGCGACGCGTCAGCGGACCGATGCGACGCGTCAGCGGACCGATGCGACGCGTCAGCGGACCGATGCGACGCGTCAGCGGACCGATGCGACGCGTCAGCGGACCGATGCGACGCGTCAGCGGACCGATGCGACGCGTCAGCGGACCGATGCGACGCGTCAGCGGACCGATGCGACGCGTCAGCGGACCGATGCGACGCGTCAGCGGACCGATGCGACGCGTCAGCGGACCGATGCGACGCGTCAGCGGACCGATGCGACGCGTCAGCGGACCGATGCGACGCGTCAGCGGACCGATGCGACGCGTCAGCGGACCGATGCGACGCGTCAGCGGACCGATGCGACGCGTCAGCGGACCGATGCGACGCGTCAGCGGACCGATGCGACGCGTCAGCGGACCGATGCGACGCGTCAGCGGACCGATGCGACGCGTCAGCGGACCGATGCGACGCGTCAGCGGACCGATGCGACGCGTCAGCGGACCGATGCGACGCGTCAGCGGACCGATGCGACGCGTCAGCGGACCGATGCGACGCGTCAGCGGACCGAGTGGACTGAGGTGATGTTGGGGTGGACTGAGGTGGATGGACTGGAGGTGGATGGACTGAGGTGATGTTGGGGTGGACTGGAGGTGGATGGACTGGAGGTGGAAGGGACTGGAGGTGATGTGTTGGGGGACTGAGGTGATGTTGGGGTGGACTGAGGTGATGTGTTGGTGGACTGGAGGTGGAAGGGACTGGAGGTGGATGGAGGTGGATGGACTGGAGGTGGAAGGGACTGGAGGTGATGTGTTGGGTGGACTGGAGGTGGATGGACTGGAGGTGGAAGGGACTGGAGGTGGATGGACTGGAGGTGATGTGTTGGGTGGACTGAGGTGATGTGTTGGGGGACTGAGGTGATGTGTTGGGTGGACTGAGGTGATGTGTTGGGTGGACTGAGGTGATGTTGGGGTGGACTGAGGGGACTGATGATGTGTTGGGGTGGACTGAGGTGATGTGTTGGGGGGACTGAGGTGGATGGACTGAGGTGATGTGTTGGGCGGACCGATGCGACGCGTCAAAGTGAACCGATGCGACGCGTCAGCGGACCGATGCGACGCGTCAGCGGACCGATGCGACGCGTCAAAGTGAACCGAGTGCGACGCGTCAGTGAACCGATGCGACGCGTCAGCGGACCGATGCGACGCGTCAGCGGACCGATGCGACGCGTCAGCGGACCGAGTGCGACGCGTCAGCGGACCGATGCGACGCGTCAAAGTGAACCGATGCGACGCGTCAGCGGACCGATGCGACGCGTCAAAGTGGACCGAGGTGATGTGTTGGGTGGACTGGAGGTGATGTGTTGGGTGGACTGGAGGTGGATGGACTGAGGTGATGTGCTGGGTGGACTGAGGTGATGTGTTGGGGGTCTGCGGTGATGTGTTGGGTGGAGTGTGGTGTTGTGTTGGGTGGACTGAGGTGATGTGCTGGGGTGGACTGAGGTGATGTGTTGGGTGGACCGAGGCGACGCGTCAGCGGACCGATGCGACGCGTCAGCGGACCGATGCGACGCGTCAGCGGACCGAGTGCGACGCGTCAGCGGACCGATGCGACGCGTCAGCGGACCGATGCGACGTGCCGCGGACCGAGTGCGACGTGCCGCGGACCGAGTGCGACGTGCCGCGGACCGAGTGCGACGTGCCGCGGACCGAGTGCGATGCGTCAGCGGACCGAGTGCGATGCGTCAGCGGACCGAGTGCGATGCGTCAGCGGACCGATGCGACGTGTCAGGACCGAGGGCGACGCGTCAAAGTGAACCGAGTGCGACGCGTCAGGACCGATGCGATGCGTCAGCGGACCGAGTGCGACGTGTCAGGACCGAGTGCGATGCGTCAGCGGACCGAGTGCGACGTGTCAGCGGACCGAGGCGACGCGTCAGGACCGAGGCGACGCGTCAAAGTGAACCGAGGCGACGTGTCAGTGAACCGAGTGCGACGTGTCAGTGAACCGAGCGCGACGCGTCAAAGTGAACCGATGCGACGCGTCAGGACCGATGCGACGCGTCAGGACCGATGCGACGCGTCAAAGTGAACCGATGCGACGCGTCAGGACCGATGCGACGCGTCAAAGTGAACCGATGCGACGCGTCAAAGTGAACCGATGCGACGCGTCAAAGTGAACCGAGGCGACGCGTCAGGACCGATGCGACGCGTCAGGACCGAGTGCGACGCGTCAGGACCGATGCGACGCGTCAAAGTGGACCGAGGTGATGTGTTGGGGGGACTGAGGATGTGTTGGGGGACTGAGGTGATGTATTGGATGGACTGAGGTGATGTGTTGGGGGGACTGAGGTGATGTGTTGGGGGTGGACTGAGGTGATGTGTTGGGGGTGGACTGAGGTGATGTGTTGGGGGACTGAGGTGATGTGTTGGGGGGTGGACTGAGGTGATGTGTTGGGTGGACTGAGGTGATGTGTTGGGGGGGACTGAGGTGATGTGTTGGGTGGACTGAGGTGATGTATTGGATGGACTGAGGTGATGTGTTGGGGGGACTGAGGTGATGTGTTGGGGGGGGACTGAGGTGATGTGTTGGGGGGACTGAGGTGATGTGTTGGGTGGACTGAGGTGATGTATTGGATGGACTGAGGTGATGTGTTGGGGGACTGAGGTGATGTGTTGGTTGGGACTGAGGTGATGTGTTGGGGTGGACTGAGGTGATGTGTTGGGTGGACTGAGGTGATGTGTTGGGGGGGGACTGAGGTGATGTGTTGGGGGGGACTGAGGTGATGTGTTGGGGGGTGGATTACCCGCTCTGTTCTATATTCTTGGCACTTTCCTCCAAGTGACTGTTTGTACCAGGGGGAGAGTTCTGCAGCTCACCCATCTCTAGGGCTGTGATAGGGAAGGCTGTTTGTGACATGTGGTCTTGGCTCGTCTCCACATGTGAGAAAGTCCATTGCTGCTGTGGGGAGTAGCTTGCATTTCTTTTCTTTTCTTTTTTTTTTTTTTTTTTTTTTTTTTTTGAGACAGAGTTTCACTCTTGTTGCCCAGGCTGGAGTGCAATGGCGCAGTCTCGGCTCACTGCAACCTCTGACTCCTGGGTTCAAGCAATTCTCCTGCCTCAGCCTCCCGAATAGCTGGGATTACAGGCGCCAGCCACCACGCCTGGCTAATTTTGTATTTTTAGTAGGGGATTTCTCCATGTTGATCAGGCTGGTCTCGAACTCCCGACCTCAAGTGATCCACCTACCTCGGCCTTCCAAGGTGCTGGAATTACAGGCATGAGCCACCATGCCTGGCCTCACTCCCCTCCTTCTTGTCCCTGCCCTCACCTCTGATGCCTTCGTGTGCCTCTAGGTCACAGGTGGACATGGCAGACGTGATCGGGCATTTTGCCTAAGGTTAGCAGGGTCTCCAGAAACTCTTGGGTGGCTGGGAGGCCTCAGGTAAACCAGAGCCAAGGGAGCTCAGAGTCCTTGTCACTCCGGGCAGCGTGGCTGTTGGCCTCCCCGGGGCATCGGTGGAGCTGGTGCTGCCTAGAGAAGCCCAGTACTGAGCAGGATCTGTGGGCTTACTTGGGGCTGTTGGGGAAGGATGTGGCCATCATTACCTTCGTGGGATTGAAGGGCTGCTTCTGTGAGTGTTCTGGGCTAACCCCTTCCTCCTGGGCATCGGCTTCTGGGCAGCAGCAAAGGTTTAATGGATCGAGATTACGGGGACCAAAGACGCCATGTAATTAAGCCAGTTATTTCTCTGGCTGGGAACATCTACTCCTCACAGCCGCAATTGACTTCGTCACTTGTGGTTACCCTTACCTCGAGCCTAAACAGCCCATACGTTATCTTTTTGAGTGAGTCTCTCCCTTGGAGGCAAAGTTGTAGGAGAAAGACCCCTCTGGGAGTTGTGGGGTCAGCGTGGCAGTGTGTGCTGTGCAAGGGTGCCCCCTGCAGTTGTTCTGTGCAATGGCGCCCATGGAAGCCTCTTTGGGAACTGTTTCTGGGTTCTGTAGAGGGACATAGAAACCTCATCCTTGGGTCTCCCAGGATCCTGGGGTCCAGTGAAAAGAAAGTCCATCAGTCCTGCTGGGTTCATAGAAATTAGAGTTTTTAATTTGGTTTAGAAAGAATGGAAGAGACAGGTCATGAAAGTGGCTCACCTGCCTGCATTACCCACCTGCCTGCATCACCCACATGCCTGCATTACCCACCTGCCTGCATTACCCACATGCCTGCATTACCCACCTGCCTGCATTACCCACGTGCCTGCATTACCCACGTGCCTGCATCACCCACCTGCCTGCATTACCCACATGCCTGCATTACCCACGTGCCTGCATTACCCACCTGCCTGCATCACCCACCTGCCTGCATTACCCACGTGCCTGCATTACCCACGTGCCTGCATTACCCACGTGCCTGCATCATTACCCACATGCCTGCATTACCCAAGTGCCTGCATTATTACCCACGTGCCTGCATTACCCACGTGCCTGCATCATTACCCACGTGCCTGCATTACCCACGTGCCTGCATCATTACCCACATGCCTGCATTACCCACGTGCCTGCATTACCCACGTGCCTGCATTACCCACGTGCCTGCATCATTACCCACGTGCCTGCATTACCCACGTGCCTGCATCATTACCCACATGCCTGCATTACCCACGTGCCTGCATTACCCACGTGCCTGCATTACCCACCTGCCTGCATCACCCACCTGCCTGCATCACCCACCTGCCTGCATTACCCAAGTGCCTGCATCATTACCCACATGCCTGCATTACCCACATGCCTGCATTACCCAAGTGCCTGCATCATTACCCACATGCCTGCATTACCCACCTGCCTGCATTACCCACGTGCCTGCATTACCCATGTGCCTGCATTACCCACCTGCCTGCATTACCCATGTGCCTGCATTACCCAAGTGCCTGCATCATTACCCACCTGCCTGCATTGCCCACGTGCCTGCATCACCCACCTGCCTGCATTACCCACGTGCCTGCATTACCCACGTGCCTGCATCATTACCCACGTGCCTGCATTACCCACGTGCCTGCATCATTACCCACATGCCTGCATTACCCAAGTGCCTGCATTACCCACCTGCCTGCATTACCCATGTGCCTGCATTACTGCGTTCCTGGGGTTATTGGCAAGAAGTGCTGATTGTTAACAGACACAAACACCCTCCCCACACACACATACACACAAACACACACAAACACAAACACACCCCCCCACACAAACACAAACACAGAGAAAGAGAGAGTGAGAATAGACTTTGGTGGTTGGGATGGAGCAAGGCCAGTGCCCAGTTTCTAGAGCGAGGCCAGGGGCAAGGATGCGGGGATTTGGCAGAGCCCAAGCGTGCTGGCCCTGCTCTCCAGCCTTTTAAAATCCACCTCCACAGTTTCAAAAGGAAAATAAAGAGAGCCCTCAGCCATAAATCAGGCCACTGAGCATCGAGGTCCTTTGCCGAGGCACAGGGCCTGCTGGGCTGCAGAGCCAGCTGCTGTGTTTGAACTCTTCCGCGTGCAGCATGTTAATGAGGGGGTGGTGCAGACCCTCCAGACCCAGTCTCACACCCACGACGGGTTCTGTCTGAGAGTCCCCCCGCTGAGAGGTGAGCCCCTGGGGGGAAAGTTTTCCAGTCTGGGGGCTACACTAGGCGGAGCCCCCTGTGGCTGGGACTTCAAATCAAGCCAGACCCTTCTGTAGCTCTGGATTCTGGCCAGATGAAAGGCAACCCCTGACACAGATCTTTTGAGCCCATTTCCCAATAGGAATAAAAGTAACAAAGCAATTGATTGGACACCTCACGGGTGCCAGAATCGAGCGAGTGTTCTCACATTCGTGATCTCATTTCATCTTCACAGTAAACCTATGAAAGGTTGTTACCTTGATTTTAAGGATAAGAAGGGGGATGGCCATTGTTCTTGGCCTCTGCTGGTGACTTCTGCCATGGGGGGCACCCTGAGGGGGACGCACGAGGTCTCCTCTGCCCTCCTCTGCTCACCGTCTTCCTGCGTGGCAGAAGCTCAGGCATCATCTGGCTTTGTGAGTGCCTCCGTCTAGACAAAACCCACGTCCTCCCTCCCTCCTCTTTCCCCTGCAGGGCCAGCTTTGGTGTTAATGGAGCAGAAAGCCTTGGTAGTTACTTTGCGAGTGCGTCACGGGGAGGGTCATGAGAGACCAGCTGGCGTCCACCCAGCCGCGTGGAACAGCCACCTTGACTTGGTCAAGGCCAGCAAGCGTTTTGCAGACCCTGTGGCAGCTCCTGACCCACATTCCCCCTTGGGAGGCCTGGATGAGCTGGGGCACCAAGTGCCATCTTTGGGTGTAGAATCTTCAGAAACCAAAGGCAGGAGCTGATTTGGTCTCCTGCTCCCTGGGAGGAAAGGATTGAATGCACATCGGCTGTCAGGAGAGCTGCTGCTTCTAGCTGGAGGACCTTGCTGCAGCTGGTCAGCTGCCAGCACAGCCAGGCCTCCTGTTGTTTTATAGTGTTTACCTGTACAGTGTTTCATGCCAGTTGTCATTTCTTCTCTGCCAGACTCTCAACTCCTTCAGAGGCACGGGGGAGAATAACAAAGGCTGCCGTGATAGGACGCCAGACGTTGTCCTCTGCGCTTTGCTAACAGTATACCATGTGGCCTCCGCCCAGCCAGAGCTCAAGGCTTTGCCTCACCCGGAGAAGATGAATCACTGGGGTATCACGGGGCCCCCAGGGAAGGTCTGCCATGATGGACATGCACATTCTGATTTGGCAGGTCTGGAGCTCGGATTCTGCATTTCTTTTGTTTGCTTGTTTGTTGTTTTTGAGATAGAGTCTGGCTCTGTCACCCAGGCTGGAGTGTAATGGCGCAATCTCCACAACCTCTGCAGGGCCAGCTTTGGTGTTAATGGAGCAGAAAGCCTTGGTAGTTACTTTGCGAGTGCGTCACGGGGAGGGTCATGAGAGACCAGCTGAGCCCCCCTGTGGCTGGGACTTCAAATCAAGCCAGACCCTTCTGTAGCTCTGGATTCTGCATTTCTTTTGTTTGCTTGTTTGTTTTTTTTGAGACAGAGTCTCGCTCTTGTCGCCCAGGCTGGAGTGTAATGGCGCAATCTCCACAACCTCTGCAGCGCTCACTGCAAACTCTGCCTCCCAGGTTCCAGTGATTCTCCTGCCTCAGCCTCCCGAAGTGCTGGAATTACAGGCGCTGAGCTAATCTCTACCCCGAGACCGTTGTTTTTATAGTGTTTACCTGTACAGTGTTTCATGCCAGTTGTCATTTCTTCTCTGCCAGACTCTCAACTCCTTCAGAGGCACGGGGGAGAATAACAAAGGCTGCCGTGATAGGACGCCAGACGTTGTCCTCTGCGCTTTGCTAACAGTATACCATGTGGCCTCCGGCTACCTGCTGAGTTCTTAGCCATTTTTAGCCTGTTTCATGCTTCCCCAAGACTTCCCAGAGGTCACACAACACAGATCTGTCTGGACGCCTCAGCCTGTGTACTTTGCCAGAAGTGCCCAATGCCAGGGCCTGGGGCATGAGACCTCAGGTTGGGGCCCAGGCCTCTTCATGTCTGAAAAGCTCCTCGGCTTACGCCCTCCGCTCGGGGGACCAACCTTTCGCCATGGTGGTTCTCCCTTCCCCGCAACACCCACCCAAGCACCTAGTAGTTGGAATCCTGGGAAATGCTGCTTTGTGTTTGGTTGGGGTCGGGGTGGCTATGAAGATGCTGCTTTGTGATTGGTTGGGGTCGGGGGTGGCTATGAAGATGCTGCTTTGTGATTGGTTGGGGTTGGGGGTGGCTATGAAGAGACGAAGTGCTCTAGGGCTCTGGGTCCCTGGATCCATCACTGGGGATGCCCTGGAGAGTCCTGGAGCAGGGAGGATCCAAGCAGGAGGTGGAGCTGGGTGTTAGGAGGGCAGAAGGGCCATCGGAAGGGGATAGTGGAGACCTCCAACTGGTGGCCTCTCTCCGCCCAGCCAGAGCTCAAGGCTTTGCCTCACCCGGAGAAGATGAATCACTGGGGTATCACGGGGCCCCCAGGGAAGGTCTGCCATGATGGACATGCACATTCTGATTTGGCAGGTCTGGAGCTCGGATTCTGCATTTCTTTTGTTTGCTTGTTTGTTGTTTTTGAGATAGAGTCTGGCTCTGTCACCCAGGCTGGAGTGCAGTGGCGCGATCTCAGCTCTCACTGCAGCCTCTGCCTCCCAGCTCAAGCGATTCTCCTGCCTCAGCCTCCTGAGTAGCTGGAATTACAGGCGTGAGCGACCCGCCCGGCCGATACCGTGTTGTTTTATAGTGTTTACCTGTACAGTGTTTCATGCCAGTTGTCATTTCTTCTCTGCCAGACTCTCAACTCCTTCAGAGGCACGGGGGAGAATAACAAAGGCTGCCGTGATAGGACGCCAGACGTTGTCCTCTGCGCTTTGCTAACAGTATACCATGTGGCCTCCGGCTACCTGCTGAGTTCTTAGCCATTTTTAGCCTGTTTCATGCTTCCCCAAGACTTCCCAGAGGTCACACAACACAGATCTGTCTGGACGCCTCAGCCTGTGTACTTTGCCAGAAGTGCCCAATGCCAGGGCCTGGGGCATGAGACCTCAGGTTGGGGCCCAGGCCTCTTCATGTCTGAAAAGCTCCTCGGCTTACGCCCTCCGCTCGGGGGACCAACCTTTCGCCATGGTGGTTCTCCCTTCCCCGCAACACCCACCCAAGCACCTAGTAGTTGGAATCCTGGGAAATGCTGCTTTGTGTTTGGTTGGGGTCGGGGTGGCTATGAAGATGCTGCTTTGTGATTGGTTGGGGTCGGGGGTGGCTATGAAGATGCTGCTTTGTGATTGGTTGGGGTCGGGGGTGGCTATGAAGATGCTGCTTTGTGATTGGTTGGGGTCGGGGGTGGCTATGAAGATGCTGCTTTGTGATTGGTTGGGGTTGGGGGTGGCTATGAAGAGACGAAGTGCTCTAGGGCTCTGGGTCCCTGGATCCATCACTGGGGATGCCCTGGAGAGAAGCCCTCCATGGGGCCGCAGCCTGCCCCCGTCCCTGCTCACAGAAAAGCTCAGCCTTGCAGCCGCGTGGAGTCAGGCGACTTGGCTGTCCTGCTTTGAACGTTTGGCGTTCCTTACCACCTTTGAGTAAAAATAGAGCTGAGAATGACCGAAGTGAAACTCCACCTTGGGCTCTGGGAGAGCAGAGGTAGGACTGCTGGGGAGGGTGGGTGCGGACACCCCCGGGGGGGTGGGGGCGCTGAGGCCATCTGCGTGGGCTCTGGGAGGGGGCCCTGTGAGCCGGGCCAAGCTGCCGGGCACTGGGAGTCTACGCCCTGGACTCAGAGACACCATGGCGCCCTCACGGCTGCTCTCACTTGAAAATTTTCGTTCTGCGGCTGGACATGGTGGCTCACGCCTGTAATTCCAGCACTTTGGGAGGCTGAGGCGGGAGGATCACCTGAGGTCAGGAGTTCAAGACCAGCCTGGCTAACATGGTGAAACCCCATCTCTACTAAAATATACAAAAATTAGCCGGGTGTGGTGGTGGGTGCCTGTAATCCCAGCTACGCAGGAGGCTGAGGCAGGAGAATCACTTGAACCCGGTAGGCGGAGGTTGCAGTGAGCTGAGATGACACCATTGCACTCCAGTCTGGGCAGCAAGAGCAAAACTTCGTCTCAGAAAAAAGAAAAAAAAAAAGAAAGTCTTCACTCTGGGCTGTGGAACTATTTCAGGACTTCCTGAGGGGTTTCCTCTGGAGCTTCCTGAGTTTTCTCCTGGATGTTTTGCCTCCAGGTCCCAGCGCCAGGCAGGGGCGGCTCCCGGAAGGGCTGTGGGTGCCACCCTGGCTGACTGCAACCCTCTCCCGCACCTCCTCCTGGCCACCCACCCGCAGGAGGTCTTCCCCCAGCACTGGCCTGTGAGGAGCTCTCTCTGCCCGGGAGAAAATAGCTCCTCCGGGTCACAGGATCCCCTCCAGGGACTGAGGGGCATTGTTGGATTGTGGGAAGGCTCTCCAGGGCCCGGTTCTGTGGCCCCAGGCCTGTTGCTCGGCTGGGCGGAGGCACCTCTGCAGGCCGGGAGCTTGGTCTTTGAACACCTGTTTAGCCTGTGACCTCCAGCAAGTTATTAAAGCTCTAGTGAGCTGTGTTTTTCTCACCTTTAGAACGGGAACAATCTTACCAACCACATTGAAAGGGTTGCTGAGTTTTTCAGCAAATAAAAATAAGGATGCCCCGTTAAATTAGAATTTTAGATAAACAATGAATAATTTTTAAGTGTAAGTGTATCCCATATGGCTGGGCATATTGGGAGGCCGAGGCAGGAGGATCACTTGAGGCCAGGAGCTCGGGACCAGCCTGGGCAACATAGTGAGAACTTGTCTCTACTAAAAATACAAAAAAATTAGCTGGGAGTTGGTGGCGGACACCTGTAGTCCCAGCTCCTAGGGAGGCTGAGGTGGGAGGATGGCTTGAGCTGGGGAAGTCGAGGCTGCAGTGAGCTGAGATCACGCCTCTGCACTCCAGCCTGGGCAACAGAGTGAGACCCTGTCTCAAAAAAAGAAAAGAAAGTATATCCCATACAAAACTTGGGACATACTAGACTGAAAGCTTGTCTGTTGCTCACCCGACGTTGGTGTTCACTGGGCGTCTTGCAGTTTATCTGGGGTCCCTGCGTCTGGATTCAGTGCTGTGTGTGACACTTTGCTGGGTCCCACCTAGATACTCTGACGTTCGTGTTCACTGGGCGTCTTGCAGTTTATCTGGGGTCCCTGCATCTGGATTCAGTGCTGTGTGTGACACTTTGTCAGGATCCCACCTAGATGCTTCTTGCTCATCTTGTGACTTGCTTCTCTCTTTTGTGCCACCCCCTGGCTCCCAGAGACCAAGCTGAAGAAAAGTTTCAGTGGAGTTGTTACAGAAACATTGAGATTTTGCTTTTACAGGGTCGATACCGAGTCGACACAGAAAATCATGGTGCGATGGATGGAGAGTGGCCAGTGATAACAGCTAATGTTAGCGCAGCGCTTGCTGTGTGTCCCACATGGTTGCAAGCCCTTTGTCTGTATTAACTCCCTTATTCTTCACAAAGTCCATGAAGAAGATACTTGTCATCTCCAGTTTACAGGAGAGAACACTGAGGCACAAATTAATGGAGCAAAATCGTGATCCACCTGCCTCAGCCTCCCGAGTAGCTGGGACTACAGGCCACCACCACACCCAGCTAATTTTTGTATTTTTAGTAGAGACAGGGTTTCACCATGTTGGCCAGGCTGTCCTCAAACTCCTGACCTCGTGATCCACCTGCCTCAGCCTCCCGAGTAGCTGGGACTACAGGCGCCTACCACCACACCCAGCTAATTTTTGTATTTTTAGTAGAGACAGGGTTTCACCATGTTGGCCAGGCTGTCCTCAAACTCCTGACCTCGTGATCCACCTGCCTCAGCCTCCCGAAGTGCTGGGATGACAGGTGTGAGCCGATGTGCCCGGCCTAGCGTTTCAAAGTGCTGGGATGACAGGTGTGAGCTGCATCCATTAGGGCCCGTCAGGAAGCAGATGCCACGCTCAGGCTGAGGAGTGTGGGGAGAGCTGTGACGGAAATGTGGGCAGGGTGAGGGCAGGGTCTGTGTCCTAGACCTGGAGGCAGAGGCCACGTGGTGAGGGCTTCTGGGCAGGAGCGTGCACAGCCCGGGTGGCCCACAGTGAGGAGCTGGGGGTACCACATCCCAGCTTCATGCCCTTGTCTTCCTCTCATCTCCTGCTGGGGTGGAAAAGAGGATGGAGAAGCAGGGAGAGGGGATCCAGAGGGGCACAGGCCAGGAAACTAGGCTGTGTCCAGGTGCAACTGTTCTTGCTGAGTCTCTCCTGTCTGCAAAGTGAGGGTGATAAACGCCTGCCCTACGTATGTCCTGGGGCTGTTGTAAAAATCAGCTAAGAAGCTGGATGCTGGTGACATGTGTTCATGGCGCTGTTCTCTACCAGAGTAAGGGATAATTGTTACTGTTGATAAACACTCACTGGGTCCCCACCACGAACTGAGTCTTTTAACATCCTTGGTTCTGCTGGGAGTCTCTAACCTCTGGAGGATGTGTCGGCAAAGGAAAGAGAAATTGCAACATTGCAGAGCCTGGATTTGAACCCAGAGTCCTCATGTAAAGTCCGTGCAGCACTGGGAGAGTCACTTAATGAGCCTCCGCAGTGAAATGCATCTCCCAGGCTGGTTTGGGGCTCCCAGGGGAATGGGTGCTTGATTACCATTAGCTAGTGGTATAGGGGGTGGGAGAGGACCTAACAGGTGCCTTCGGCCCAGCTGTAGAAGGAGTGACTTCTGGCCAGGCGTGGTGGCTCACACCTGTAATCCTAGCTACTGGGGAAGCTGAGGCAGGAGAATTGCTTGAACCCTGAGGCGGAGATTGCAGTGGCTGTCGCGTGAACTCAGCTCCACAGGGCAGACATTTGGTCTGTTTGCCGCTCCGTCATACCCCTGGCACCTGGAACAGTGCCTGAACCATGAGAAGTGTTTGGTGAGTGAATGGATGAATGAAGAATGAATGAACGGCCATTCACTGGGATTCAGTTCTCCTTAGAGTCAGAGAGACGCAGGTGTCAATGCTGATTCGATGGAGCTGTTACATCTTTGAGCCTGTTTCCCTCATCTCCTGCTGGGGTGGAAAAGAGGATGGAGAAGCAGGGAGAGGGGATCCAGAGGGGCACAGGCCAGGAAACTAGGCTGTGTCCAGGTGCAACTGTTCTTGCTGAGTCTCTCCTGTCTGCAAAGTGAGGGTGATAAACGCCTGCCCTACGTGATGTCCTGGGGCTGTTGTAAAAATCAGCTAAGAAGCTGGATGCTGGTGACATGTGTTCATGGCGCTGTTCTCTACCAGAGTAAGGGATAATTGTTACTGTTGATAAACACTCACTGGGTCCCCACCACGAACTGAGTCTTTTAACATCCTTGGTTCTGCTGGGAGTCTCTAACCTCTGGAGGATGTGTCGGCAAAGGAAAGAGAAATTGCAACATTGCAGAGCCTGGATTTGAACCCAGAGTCCTCATGTAAAGTCCGTGCAGCACTGGGAGAGTCACTTAATGAGCCTCCGCAGTGAAATGCATCTCCCAGGCTGGTTTGGGGCTCCCAGGGGAATGGGTGCTTGATTACCATTAGCTAGTGGTATAGGGGGTGGGAGAGGACCTAACAGGTGCCTTCGGCCCAGCTGTAGAAGGAGTGACTTCTGGCCAGGCGTGGTGGCTCACACCTGTAATCCCAGCACTTTGGGAGGCTGAGGCGGGCGGATCACTTGAGGTCAGGAGTTCAAGACCAGCCAGGCCAACATGGTGAAACCCTGTCTCTACTAAAAATACAAAAATTAGCTGGATGTGGTGGTGCACGCCTGTAATCCTAGCTACTGGGGAAGCTGAGGCAGGAGAATTGCTTGAACCCTGGAGGCGGAGATTGCAGTGGCTGTCGCGTGAACTCAGCTCCACAGGGCAGACATTTGGTCTGTTTGCCGCTCCGTCATACCCCTGGCACCTGGAACAGTGCCTGAACCATGAGAAGTGTTTGGTGAGTGAATGGATGAATGAAGAATGAATGAACGGCCATTCACTGGGATTCAGTTCTCCTTAGAGTCAGAGAGACGCAGGTGTCAATGCTGATTCGATGGAGCTGTTACATCTTTGAGCCTGTTTCCTCATCTGTATTTGGGGCTAATTCCTACTGACTGTGCAGTTGCAGAGCTGACATTTGATGAACTTTGCTTAAATAATATATGAGTGCCTGGCCCATAAGAGGCTGTGTTAGTCCTTTTGTGTGTGTGTTTGGGGTTTTTTTGTTTGTTTTTTGTTTTTGAGATGGAGTCTTGCTCTGTCACCTAGGCTGGAGTGCAGTGGTGTGATCTTGGCTCACCGCAGCCTCCACCTCCTGGGCTCAAGCAATTCTTGAATCTTGTACCAGAGAGGAGAGGTAAAGCGGCCCTAGACCCCGGGGCTCTGCTCCTATTGGTGTTACCGTTTCCTCCTGCGCCCTACCTCCCTGTCTCCTGGCAGGGCCTGCTGTGGGTCCCTCTCCTCTCAGCCCTGAGGGACCTGTTCTCCCCAGAAGGCACTTCCCCGCCATGGCGGCAGCATCACACGTGGGGCCTGCAGTTCAGGGCCAGCATCCCTCATCCCTCACCCGTGACCAGGCCCTGGAGGAGCTCCCACGGGTCTGATTCAAAGACACAGGTCCCTGGGCCTCCCTCCTCAGTATCATTGACTCATGACCAAGGATGTGGAAGGGATTCTGAGGATTAATGGTCGTAAGTGTCGCTGGCTTTTACTGAGTGCTTCCTGTGTGTGAGTACCGCATTCTTACGTCTCTTGTGTGTGAGTATTGCATTCTTCTCCTGTGTGTGAGTACCTCATTCTTACTTCACCTGTGTGTGAGTACCACATTCTTCTCCTGTGTGTGAGTACCGCATTCTTACTTCTCCTGTGTGTGAGTACTGCATTCTTACTTCTCCTGTGTGTGAGTATGCATCTTCTCTGTGTGTGAGTACCACATTCTTCTCCTGTGTGTGTGAGTACTGCATTCTTACTTCTCCTGTGTGTGTGAGTACTGCATTCTTACTTCTCCTGTGTGTGAGTACTGCATTCTTCTCCTGTGTGTGAGTACCGCATTCTTACTTCTCTTGGACTCCTGAGAGTTTCCATGACTAGGACAGCATTTTAATATAGTTGGTTTCCTTTTTTTTTTTTTTTTTTTTTTTTTTTTTTTTTTTTTTTTTTTTTTTTTTTTTTTTTTTTTTTTTTTTTTTTTTTTTTTTTTTTTTTTTTTTTTTTTTTTTTTTTTTTTTTTTTTTTTTTTTTTTTTTTTTTTTTTTTTTTTTTTTTTTTTTTTTTTTTTTTTTTTTTTTTTTTTTTTTTTTTTTTTTTTTTTTTTTTTTTTTTTTTTTTTTTTTTTTTTTTTTTTTTTTTTTTTTTTTTTTTTTTTTTTTTTTTTTTTTTTTTTTTTTTTTTTTTTTTTTTTTTTTTTTTTTTTTTTTTTTTTTTTTTTTTTTTTTGAGGTGGAGTCTTGCTCTGTCACCCAGGCTGCTGTAGGTCCAGGGCACAAAAGCATGAAGAGTCTCTGCTCATCACCAGAGGACTGTGAGTCCCAAACAGGCTCCCTGTAGTCTGAACAGGCTTCAGCCTTCTCTGGGTAATTCTGGGCCGTGGTTACAACGGTGGCTTTTGCTGCACTGGGAGGAAGGAGATCTGGGTTTTTATTCTAGCTCTACCACTCCCAGGCTGGCCCTCTGTGTCCTCAGCTGTAAAATGTAAGGATTGGACTAGCCCTACACACTTTTGATTCCTTTTTTTTTTTTTTTTTTTTTTTTTTTTTTTTTTTTTTTTTTTTTTTTTTTTTTTTTTTTTTTTTTTTTTTTTTTTTTTTTTTTTTTAAAATTTTTTTTTTTTTTTTTTTTTTTTTTTTTTTTTGTTTGTTTTTTGTTTTTGAGATGGAGTCTTGCTCTGTCACCTAGGCTGGAGTGCAGTGGTGTGATCTTGGCTCGCCGCAGCCTCCACCTCCTGGGCTCAAGCAATTCTTGAATCTTGTACCAGAGAGGAGAGGTAAAGCGGCCCTAGACCCCGGGGCTCTGCTCCTATTGGTGTTACCGTTTCCTCCTGCGCCCTACCTCCCTGTCTCCTGGCAGGGCCTGCTGTGGGTCCCTCTCCTCTCAGCCCTGAGGGACCTGTTCTCCCCAGAAGGCACTTCCCCGCCATGGCGGCAGCATCACACGTGGGGCCTGCAGTTCAGGGCCAGCATCCCTCATCCCTCACCCGTGACCAGGCCCTGGAGGAGCTCCCACGGGTCTGATTCAAAGACACAGGTCCCTGGGCCTCCCTCCTCAGTATCATTGACTCATGACCAAGGATGTGGAAGGGATTCTGAGGATTAATGGTCGTAAGTGTCGCTGGCTTTTACTGAGTGCTTCCTGTGTGTGAGTACCGCATTCTTACTTCTCCTGTGTGTGAGTACTGCATTCTTCTCTTGTGTGTGAGTACCGCATTCTTCTCTTGTGTGTGAGTACCATTCTTACTTCTCCTGTGTGTGAGTACCACATTCTTCTCCTGTGTGTGAGTACCGCATTCTACTTCTCCTGTGTGTGAGTACGCATTCTTACTTCTCCTGTGTGTGTGAGTACCACATTCTTCTCCTGTGTGTGAGTACTGCATTCTTCTGTGTGTGAGTACCACATTCTTCTCCTGTGTGTGTGAGTATTGCATTCTCCTGTGTGTGAGTACTGCATTCTTACTTCTCCTGTGTGTGAGTACTGCATTCTTCTCCTGTGTGTGAGTACCACATTCTTCTCCTGTGTGTGAGTACTGCATTCTTACTTCTCCTGTGTGTGAGTACTGCATTCTTACATCTCTTGTGTGTGAGTACCACATTCTTCTCTTGTGTGAGTATCACGTTGTTACTTCTCTGGTGTGTGAGTACTGCATTCTTCTCCTGTGTGTGAGTACCGCATTCTTACTTCTCTTGGACTCCTGAGAGTTTCCATGACTAGGACAGCATTTTAATATAGTTGGTTTCCTTTGTCATCCTGCAGAGTTTAGTTTTATGCATTTCAAAACATTCTTAGAGAAAGGTCCCTTGGCTTCACCAGGCTGCTGTAGGTCCAGGGCACAAAAGCATGAAGAGTCTCTGCTCATCACCAGAGGACTGTGAGTCCCAAACAGGCTCCCTGTAGTCTGAACAGGCTTCAGCCTTCTCTGGGTAATTCTGGGCCGTGGTTACAACGGTGGCTTTTGCTGCACTGGGAGGAAGGAGATCTGGGTTTTTATTCTAGCTCTACCACTCCCAGGCTGGCCCTCTGTGTCCTCAGCTGTAAAATGTAAGGATTGGACTAGCCCTACACACTTTTGATTCCTTTTTTTTTTTTTTTTTTTTTTTTTTTTTTGAGGTGGAGTCTTGCTCTGTCACCCAGGCTGGAGTGCAGTGGTGTGGTCTTGGCTCACTGCAACCTCCAACTCCCAGGTTCAAGCAATTCTCCTACCTCAGCCTCCCAAAGTGCTGGGATTACAGGTGTGAGCCACCGCACCCAGCCATTTTCTGTGTTATATGTGAAATGTAGCATATATGCAAAACAGCACATACAATGTCTGGGTTTGGTTTATTAAAGACTAACAAGATGGCTGGGCGCGATGGTTCACACCTGTAATCCCAGCAGTCTGGGAGGCCGAGGCGGCTGGATTGCCTGAGCCCAGGAGTTTGAGACCAGCTTGGGCAACATGGCAAAACTCCGTCTCTACTTAAAAAAAAAAAAAAAAATACAAATTTAAAAAAAGAATAAAAAGAAGAAGAATCACATTGTAAGTATGTTCCTGTGACCTTCCCTTTTCTGGTTAAATTTATGTTTTGAGGTTCATCTTCGCTCCTGCCTGTAGCTCTAAACTGTGCCCCGTCAAAGCTGCCTGGAATTCCATTGCAGGAATAAATGGTGGCTTACTCAGGGGTGGTCACACTCCTTCCACCTGTTGGGACAGAATCCATGGTGGAAAATCATTTCACACTGCAACGCGGCACACATACGTACATCTGCACACACACATATACACATGCACGCTTGAAATGAGCCTCATAAAGTAATACCTGTCCTTATTAGGCGAGATAATCCTTTTCAATCTATTCCAGAACGTGACCTACCGAACTGCACCATCCCTTCCTAGGCTGACCTGCAGCGTGAATGATACGGGGCTGAATGCACCCCATCGCGGGTCTGCCTGGGTGCTCCTGTGGTTCTGTGCCCGGCGGGCAGGCTCAGGCCATGGTCCTGCTGCTCCCACCAGGCTGCCTGCCCGCACCGCGTTGGCTCAATGATACGGGGCTGAGTGCACCCCATCGTGGGTCTGCCTGGGTGCGCCTGAGGTTCTGTGCCCGGCGGGCAGGGTCAGGCCGTGGTCCTGCTGCTCCCGCCAGGCTATCCGCACGCTTGGCATGAGAGCCCTGTGCCTGCCGGTTCTTGTCCTTCATCTGCCGGGATTGTTGGCTTCCCCCTGTTCTGCTGGGCATGTTCCAGCAGCGGCTCTTCCCTTGTAGTTGCTGCTTCTCATGGCCTGTGGCCTGAGGGACCAGCCCCCTAGGCATGTTAGAACTATGTACACTGAGGCTGGGCGCGGTGGCTCACGCCTGTAATCCCAGCACTTTGGGAGGCAGAGGCAGGCAGATCACCTGAGGTCAGGAGTTCAAGACCAGCCTGGCCAACATGGTGAGACCCCGTCTACTAAAAATAGAAAAATTAGTCGGTCATGGTGGTGCATGCCTGTAATCCCAGCTATTCGGGAGGCTGAGGCAGGAGAATCACTTGAATCCGGGAGGTGGAGGTTTCAGTGAGCTAAGATCACACCTTTGCACTCTAGCCCGGGCAACAGAATGAGACTTCATCTCAAAAAAAAAAAAAAAAAAAAGTACGTGCGCTGTAGCATGACTGACTTAGTAGCAAGAGAGAAGGTAGTGTCTGAGACCAGACTGCCTGGGTTCCAAGCTTTGCCACTCAGCAGCTGTGTGACCTTGGGTCAGTCATGTGACCTCTCTGAGCTTCAGTTTCCCCATCTGTAAAATTGAGATAATATTAGTGCCTGCCTCCCGGCGTGGTGTGAGGCTGCAGTGAGTTAACTTATCATATGTGTGTGTGGACTGTTGTTATTGCTGAGCCTGCCTGTGCGTCAGAGCCTGACATTGATCTAATTCTTCGCTGGTATCCCTGGACACAGTGGCTGTGTTGAAATGAGCTCAAAACCCTCGGCTAAAAGGAGGTTGGAGGTGGATGGAAGAGCCGCTTCTCGGCTGCCTGTATTCAGATCCCAGCCTCACCATTAACTAACTACATGACTATGAGCAAGTTAGTTCATCTCCCTGTGCCTCAGTTTACTCCTCTATGAAATGGGGATAATAATAGAACTCACTGTTCACCAAGTAATTGTTAAGAGGATTACATAAGATAATGCACATAAAGCTTCTTTTTGTTTTCTTTTTGAGACAGTCTCGCTCTGTTGCCCAGGCTGCAGTGCAATGGCACGATCTCCGCTCACTGCGAGCTCAGCCTCCCGGATTCAAGTGATTCTCCTGCCTCAGCCTCCCGGATTCAAGTGATTCTCCTGCCTCAGACTCCCAAGTAGCTGGGATTACAGGTGCCTGCCACCACGTCTGGCTAGTTTTTGTATTTTTAGTAGAGACGAGATTTCACCATGTTGGCCAGGCTGGTCTTGAACTCCTGGCCTCAGGTGATCCTTCCACCTCGGCTTCCCAAAGTGCTGGCATTGCAGGCGTGAGCCACCGCAGCATTTAGCTCTGCTGTCTACCCGGCTACCCAGCCAGGAACACAGGAGAGGCCTTTTTTTCTTTTTCTTCACATGAAAAGAGGTTTATTTTCTCACTGGACACTGCCGCCCATGTGAAGGGAGCAGCCACCTAGCTCCAGGTTCCCTCTCAGCAAAGGCTCAGTCCTCAGAATGGCTCCTTATGAGCCCCCTGCAGCCGGAGGCCTGTGCTCTTCCCCACAGCGTGTGCCCCTTAGATACCTGTCTGCCCTCTGGTGTAGGCTGGTGGGCATGGGTGTCTGAATTTGGGTCCCCACAGCACCCCCATTGAGATCACAATGTTGGAGTTGAACCTGAGGCCACCTGGGCACCAGGACAGAGTGTGCCCCACAGTGAGCACCTCTCCTGTCCCTCGATGGCCAGCAGGATCTGGTCACCCACCTACCTCCCACCCTATCCTTTTTTTTTTTTTTTTGAGACGGAGTTTCTCGCTTTTTTTGCCCAGGCTGAGTGCAGCTTATGCTGAGTGCAATGGCGTGATTCAGCTCACTGCAAATCCTCTGCTTCCTGGATTCAAGTGATTCTCCTGCCTCAGACTCCCAAGTAGCTGGGATTACAGGTGCCTGCCACCACGTCTGGCTAGTTTTTGTATTTTTAGTAGAGACGAGATTTCACCATGTTGGCCAGGCTGGTCTTGAACTCCTGGCCTCAGGTGATCCTTCCACCTCGGCTTCCCAAAGTGCTGGCATTGCAGGCGTGAGCCACCGCAGCATTTAGCTCTGCTGTCTACCCGGCTACCCAGCCAGGAACACAGGAGAGGCCTTTTTTTCTTTTTCTTCACATGAAAAGAGGTTTATTTTCTCACTGGACACTGCCGCCCATGTGAAGGGAGCAGCCATCTAGCTCCAGGTTCCCTCTCAGCAAAGGCTCAGTCCTCAGAATGGCTCCTCATGAGCCCCCTGCAGCCGGAGGCCTGTGCTCTTCCCCACAGCGTGTGCCCCTTAGATACCTGTCTGCCCTCTGGTGTAGGCTGGTGGGCATGGGTGTCTGAATTTGGGTCCCCACAGCACCCCCATTGAGATCACAATGTTGGAGTTGAACCTGAGGCCACCTGGGCACCAGGACAGAGTGTGCCCCACAGTGAGCACCTCTCCTGTCCCTCGATGGCCAGCAGGATCTGGTCACCCACCTACCTCCCACCCTATCCTTTTTTTTTTTTTTTGTTTTTTTTTTTTTTTTTTTTTTTGCCCAGGCTGGAGTGCAATGGCACGATGCAATGGCGCGATCTCAGCTCACTGCAACCTCTGCCTCCTGGATTTTCCTGCGTCAGCCTCCCGAGTAGCTGGGATTACAGGCACCTGCCACCACGCCTGGCTAATTTTTGTATTTTTAGTAGAGACAGGGTTTTACCATGTTGGTTGGGCTGGTCTCAAACTCCTGACCTCGTGATCCACCCGCCTCGGCCTCCCAAAGTGCTGAGATTGCAGGTGTGAGCCACCGCGCTCGGCCTAGATGTCTTTTTATCGTTGAGTTGTAAGATTTTTAAAATACAGTCTAGATATGTTTCTTATCAGATATATGATTTGCAAATATTTTCTTCCCTTCTGCACGTTGTCTTTTCACTTCCTTGATGGTGTCCTTTGAAGCGCAGAAGCGTTCATCGATGACTTGAGGTTCACCCGTGTTTTCTGTTGCTTGTGCTTTTGGTGCCGTATTTAAGAATACTGTGCCAAGTCCAAGGCAACGAAGATCTACCCCCAGGTTTTCTTCTACATGTTGTTTAGCTTTAGCTGTTACATTTAGGTCTTTGATCCATTTACAGTTAATTTTTGAATATGGTACAAAGTAAAAGTTCAACTTTTACATGCGGCAATCCGGTTGTCCCAGCACCATTTGGTGAAAAGATTCTTCTTTCCCCATGGAAGGGTCTTGGCACCCTTGTTGACAGTCCGTCGACCATAGATATGTGGGGTCCTTTCTGGACTCGCTCAAAGCGACTCTGTGGATCTGTGTGTCTGGAAAGCTGCCCCAGCCTGACAGTTGACCTCCTCTGCCCATCTGCTCTGGTCGTCCTGGAGGCTCCCGTAGTACACGTTGCTGGGACATCCCGGAGCTGAACACCATCTCGCAGGTGTGCCTGGATCCCCAGCCCTCCCACAGGTGTGCCAGGACCCCAGCCCTCCTGCAGGTGTGCCTGGATCCCCAGCCCTCCCACAGGTGTGCCAGGACCCCAGCCCTCCCGCAGGTGTGCCTGGATCCCCAGCCCTCCCACAGGTGTGCCAGGACCCCAGCCCTCCCGCAGGTGTGCCTGGATCCCCAGCCCTCCCGCAGGTGTGCCTGGACCCAGCCCTCCCGCAGGTGTGCCAGGACCCCAGCCCTCCCGCAGGTGTGCCTGGATCCCCAGCCCTCCCGCAGGTGTGCCTGGATCCCCAGCCCTCCCGCAGGTGTGCCTGGATCCCCAGCCCTCCCGCGGGTGTGCCTGGATCCCCAGCCCTCCCGCAGGTGTGCCAGGACCCCAGCCCTCCCCAGGTGTGCCAGGACCCCAGCCCTCCCGCAGGTGTGCCTGGATCCCCAGCCCTCCTGCAGGTGTGCCTGGATCCCCTGCGCTCCCACAGGTGTGCCAGGACCCCTGCCCTCCCGCTGGTGTGCCTGGATCCCCAGCCCTCCCACAGGTGTGCCAGGACCCCAGCCCTCCCACAGGTGTGCCAGGACCCCAGCCCTCCCGCAGGTGTGCCTGATCCCCAGCCCTCCTGCAGGTTTGCCTGGATCCCCAGCCCTCCCGCAGGTGTGCCAGGACCCCAGCCCTCCCGCAGGTGTGCCTGGATCCCCAGCCCTCCCGCAGGTGTGCCTGGATCCCAGCCCTCCCTGCAGGTGTGCCTAGATCCCCAGCCCTCCCGCATGTGTGCCAGGACCCCAGCCCTCCCTGCAGGTGTGCCTGGTTCCCCAGCCCTCCCTGCAGGTGTGCCTGGATCCCCAGCCCTCCCTGCAGGTGTGCCTGATCCCCAGCCCTCCCAAGAGGTGTGCCTGGATCCCCAGCCCTCCCAAGAGGTGTGCCTGGATCCCCAGCCCTCCCTGCAGGTGTGCCTGGATCCCCAGCCCTCCCGCAGGTGTGCCTGATCCCCAGCCCTCCCTGCAGGTGTGCCTGATCCCCAGCCCTCCCAAGAGGTGTGCCTGGATCCCCAGCCCTCCCGCAGGTGTGCCTGATCCCCAGCCCTCCCTGCAGGTGTGCCTGATCCCCAGCCTCCCGCAGGTGTGCCTGGAGCCCAGCCCTCCCGCGGGTGTGCCTGGATCCCCAGCCCTCCCTGCAGGTGTGCCTGGATCCCCAGCCCTCCCGCAGGTGTGCCAGGACCCCAGCCCTCCCTGCAGGTGTGCCTGGATCCCCAGCCCTCCCGCAGGTGTGCCTGGATCCCAGCCCTCCCGCAGGTGTGCCTGGAGCCTAGCCCTCCCGCAGATGTGCCATCTGCTGGGGGGCATGATGGGCACTGTCCCAAAAGCCATCTGGGCATTGGCCAGGCTGGGGGGGTATGACTGAGGGACACAGGGGGCCACGCCAGGCCCATGTAGCGTCAGGGGGCCTTCCTTGGTCCTTCTGCCTAGTTCTGGGGGAAGGGGTATGGTGGGGATTTGACCAAGTAAACCTGATGATGGGGCAAGAAAGGGGTCCAGACTGTACCCCATCTCCCAGAACAGAGGGCTGCTCTGGATCCCCAGCCCTCCCAACAGGTGTGCCTGGATCCCCAGCCCTCCCGCAGGTGTGCCAGGACCCCAGCCCTCCCTGCAGGTGTGCCTGGATCCCCAGCCCTCCAGGTGCCTGGATCCCCAGCCCTCCCACAGGTGTGCCAGGACCCCAGCCCTCCCACAGGTGTGCCAGGACCCCAGCCCTCCCTGCAGGTGTGCCTGGATCCCAGCTGATTAAACCTGCCCAGGCTGTGTCAGAATTTTTTTTGTTAACCACCTGACAAAGCTCATCATCTTGCTAAAGATAACAGAGTGCTTGGCCAAGCCAGGGCAATGCCTGGGTTCAGATCTCTTCTCTCATCTTTTGCCTACAATGGGAAAGGAGGTAAAAAGTCTGTGTTCCGGGTGTGCTGAGTAGTTGCTGTGTGCTGGGCATTGCAGTAGACACTGTCCTATCTTTTTTTTTTTTTTTTGAGACAGAGTTTCGCTCTTGTTCCCCAGGCTGGAGTGCAATGGCATGATCTCGGCTTACTGCAACCACCACCTCCTGGGTTCAAGTGATTCTTCTCCCTCAGCCTCCCAAGAGGTGTGCCTGGATCCCCAGCCCTCCCTGCAGGTGTGCCTGATCCCCAGCCCTCCCTGCAGGTGTGCCTGATCCCCAGCCCTCCCTGCAGGTGTGCCTGGTTCCCAGCCCTCCCTGCAGGTGTGCCTGGATCCCCAGCCCTCCCGCAGGTGTGCCTGGATCCCCAGCCCTCCCGCAGGTGTGCCTGGATCCCCAGCCCTCCCGCAGGTGTGCCAGGATCCCCAGCCCTCCCTGCAGGTGTGCCTGATCCCCAGCCCTCCCGCAGGTGTGCCTGATCCCCAGCCCTCCCTGCAGGTGTGCCTGGATCCCCAGCCCTCCCAAGAGGTGTGCCTGGATCCCAGCTGATTAAACCTGCCCAGGCGGTGGCTCACGCCTGTAATCCCAGCACTTTGGGAGGCTGAGGTGGGCGGATCACGAGGTCAGGAGATCGAGACCATCCTGGCTAACACCGTGAAACCCTGTCTCTACTAAAAATACAAAAAATTAGCCGGGCGAGGTGGCAGGCCTGTGTCAGAATTTTTTTTGTTAACCACCTGACAAAGCTCATCATCTTGCTAAAGATAACAGAGTGCTTGGCCAAGCCAGGGCAATGCCTGGGTTCAGATCTCTTCTCTCATCTTTTGCCTACAATGGGAAAGGAGGTAAAAAGTCTGTGTTCCGGGTGTGCTGAGTAGTTGCTGTGTGCTGGGCATTGCAGTAGACACTGTCCTATCTTTTTTTTTTTTTTTTTTTTTTTGAGACAGAGTTTCGCTCTTGTTCCCCAGGCTGGAGTGCAATGGCATGATCTCGGCTTACTGCAACCACCACCTCCTGGGTTCAAGTGATTCTTCTCCCTCAGCCTCCCAAAGTGCTGGGATTACCGGCATCAGCCGCCAGCCCGGCCTGTGTCAGAATTTTTTTTGTTAACCACCTGACAAAGCTCATCATCTTGCTAAAGATAACAGAGTGTTTGGCCAAGCCAGGGCAATGCCTGGGTTCAGATCTCTTCTCTCATCTTTTGCCTACAATGGGAAAGGAGGTAAAAAGTCTGTGTTCCGGGTGTGCTGAGTAGTTGCTGTGTGCTGGGCATTGCAGTAGACACTGTCCTATCTTTTTTTTTTTTTGAGACAGAGTTTGGCTCTTGTTCCCCAGGCTGGAGTGCAATGGCATGATCTCGGCTTACTGCAACCACCACCTCCTGGGTTCAAGTGATTCTTCTCCCTCAGCCTCCCAAAGTGCTGGGATTACAGGCGTAAGCCACCACGCCCGGCCTGTGTCAGAATTTTTTTTGTTAACCACCTGACAAAGCTCATCATCTTGCTAAAGATAACAGAGTGCTTGGCCAAGCCAGGGCAATGCCTGGGTTCAGATCTCTTCTCTCATCTTTTGCCTACAATGGGAAAGGAGGTAAAAAGTCTGTGTTCCGGGTGTGCTGAGTAGTTGCTGTGTGCTGGGCATTGCAGTAGACACTGTCCTATCTTTTTTTTTTTTTTTTGAGACAGAGTTTCGCTCTTGTTCCCCAGGCTGGAGTGCAATGGCATGATCTCGGCTTACTGCAACCACCACCTCCTGGGTTCAAGTGATTCTTCTCCCTCAGCCTCCCAAGTAGCTGGGACTACAGGCACCTGCCACCAGGCCCAGCTAACTTTTTCATATTTTTAATAGAGACAGGGTTTCCCCGTGTTAGCCAGGATGGATGTCCTGTCTTTTTATTGTATCCTTTCCCTCACTTGGGCAGTAGGCAGTGCTGTTCCTCTCTTGCAGAGCAGCATCGGGCAGCCAGAGAGTTGAAGTGACCTGCCCAAAAAGAGTTCAACCTAAATCCTTGGGCTTCATGTCCAGGGCTCTTCAGGGTGTCAGCCATCCCCAGAATCAGGCATTCTCAGGATGTCCCGTGAAGAAACACACTTGTACATCCCCTGCTGGAAAAACCATGACAGTCTCTCCGCAGGGAAGAACATGGCTTTGAGGTGGGGAGTGGCTGACCTAGGCCCTTTGTGGTTTCTAACTGGCGGGAATGAGAGAGGTGGGGGCATTGAGGGTGTCACACCCAGGAAGCAGTTGGGGAGGGCAGGGCTGGGCACTGGCCAAGCCTAGCCTGGGTGCAGGAACTGAGCTTGGGATTTTTGCTTGGGGCCCTCTAGGGATTAGGATGAATTGTCAGATGAGTTCTCAGCAGAGAGGGCTTTAGGGAACTGGTCCAGGGAAATAAGATGTAGAACCAGAGGGGAACCAGGGCCTCTGTGAGAGCCTGGCAGTCATAAGATCTGACTTGCTGAGCTTCTGAGGTGTGGTAATAGGAACTAACACTCTTCAGTGTGCTTTAGATGTTTACTTGTTTCATCCTCACAGATGCCCTGTGAACTTGGGTGCTAGTATTACTCCATTTTGAAGGTAAAACAGAGGCACAGAGAGGTTATGTGACTTGCCCAAGGTCACACAGCTGATAAGGGGTAGAGCCTGGGATTCAGATCCAGTCAGTCTAGCTGCAGAGCATGAGCTCCGAACCAAAATGTTCTCCTGCCTCCACTCTTACCTTTTAGAAAGATGACAGCAAGTTGCTCATGTGACCTCCTCACCCCCAGGAGTGTGTGTGTGCACGTGTGTATATATATGCACACATACATGCACCAATAGCTCAGCAAGGGAGGGAGGCTCAGGAACGGGCTCGTGGGCCTCTGTGTGTTGATGGCTGGGTTTGCAGAACCTAGGGAGTCTGGCGTCTGTGTGCGCGATGCTCCTCCCTTCGTCCCTCCCTGCTCTCGTGGTTCCCCGTGGGGGGGGTGCCCTGTTGCCTCTGGTTTAGAGCCGTGCAGGATGTTACCGCAGACCGTGTACCGGGATTGTTCACCCAACCTTGCTGAAGGGTCCTGGAGTCCCAGGAGGGAGCTCAGATCTAGGGCTGGGAGTGGACGGCGGCCGCCGGAGGAGTGACAGTGGGTGGTGCGCTTGCCATGCCCGGGGCCTGTCCTCCTGGGCCTCTCTCGGCGCTTGGGCAACCTGTGTGTTGCCCCCACATGTGCCGCTGCTTGCAGCTCCTGGCCACCACCCTCCTCTTTCTGTCTTGATGAATCTGACTGCTCTAAGCACCTCTTCAGAGTGGAATCATACAGGACAGTGTCTACCGCAACACCCGGCACACAGCAAGTGCTCAGCACACCCGGAACACAGACTTTTCACCTCCTTTCCCATTGTGGGCAAAAGATGAGAGAGGAGATCTGAATGCAGGCATTGCACTGGCTTGGCCAAGCGCTCTGTTATCTCTACCAAGATGATGAGCTTTGTCAGGTGGTTAACAAAAAAAATTCTGACACAGGCGGGGCGCAGTGGCTCACGTCTGTAATCTCTGCACTTCGAGAAGTGTGTCAGCCCTTGAGAAGACACTGGACAAGCTGGCCTTCCTCTCGGTGTCTCTCCCAGGCCAGGACGATGGGGAGAAATCGTACCAACAGTGACAACAGCAGTGACAATGTCAGTGACGACAGTAACAGCCACTAACGTTATACCATGTGCCAGGCCCTGTTCTTAGAACTTCGCCTGGATTAACTCATTTAACTGTCACAAAAGCTCTGTGGGACGATGTTATTATTGTTATTATCTTCATTTGACAAATGAGGACACTAAGGCACAGAGAGATGAAGCAAGTTGCCACAGGTCACACAGCTAAAACTGGGATTGGAATTCGGAGAGCCTGGCTCCTGGCATTTGGAACTGACAGGTGCCCGGCAACCCCTGCCTAGGGCCGAGCTGAGCTTGTCTTGTGCCAGGGAGTTGGCGGCAAAACAGAAATGAGCTCTGGGCTGGGCGCGGTGGCTCACGCCTGTAACCCCAGCACTTTGGGAGGCCGAGGCGGGTGGATCACCTGAGGTCAGGATTTCGAGACCAGGCTTGCCAACATGGTGAAACCCCATCTCTACTAAAAATACAAAAATTAGCTGGGTGTGGTGGTGCATGCCTGTAATCCCGGCTACTCGGGAGGCTGAGACAGGAGAATCGCTTGAACCCGGGAGGTGGAAGTTGCTGTGAGCTGAGATCACACCACTGCACTCCAGCCTGGGCAACAGAGTGAGATTCTGTCCCAGAAAAAAAAAAAAAAAAAAAAAGCCAAAACCAGAAATGAGCTTTGGAGGTGGGATCTGCCTTTGTTATTCAGAAGGTGACTCCCAACCCCTCTTTAGAAGCTGGGTGGGCTCTAGGCCTGGTTCAGCTCTCTGGCCTCCTGTCAATACCCGTGGAGGGGTCTCTGTCCCTGGTATTACTCCTTTCCTGTCTCCTTTTTTTATTTTGTTAATTTAGATTTTATTCTATTTTTTTAAATTATGGCAAAATAGGCCGGGTGCTAGGTGGCTCATGCCTGTAATCCCAGCACTTTGGGAGGCCGAGGCGGGCGGATCACGAGGTCTGGAGATTGAGACCATTCTGGCTAACGTGGTGAAACCCTGTCTCTACTAAAAATACAAAAAAAATTAGCCAAGCATGGTGGCGGGTGCTTGTAGTCCCAGCTACTTGGGAGGCTGAGGCAGGAGAATGGCGTGAACCCGGGAGGTGGAGCTTGCAGTGAGCCGAGATTGCGCTACTGCACTCCAGGCTGGGTGGTAGAGTGAGACTCCGTCTCAAAACAAAAACAAATTATGGCAAAATACACATGCCTAAAATTTGCCATCCAGTGTACACATCAGTGGCCTGAGGCACGTTCACACTGTGGTGCAGCCATCAGCACCGTCACCTCCGGAACTCTCACCTGGCTAAACAGAAACTCTGCCCTTATGAAACCAGCGCTCCCCAACCTTTTTGGCACCAGGGACCGGCTTCGTGGAAGACAGTTTTTCCACGGACCGGGGAAGGGTGGGGAGCGCTTTCGGGATGGAATGTGATCCCTCGCACCCGCAGATCACGACAGGGCTCACACTCCTGTGAGAACCCAATGCTGCTGCTGCTCTGATGGGAAGTGGGGTTCAGGGGGTAATGCTCGCTCACCCACCACTCACCTCCAGCTGTGCAGCCTGGTTCCCAACAGGCCACGGAGTGGTGCCGGCCCATGCCCAGGGGGCTGGGGACCCCTGTATTAAACAACAGCTCCCCGTGTCTCCAGCCCCCAGCTCCTGGCCACCACCCTCCGACTTTCTGACTTGATGAATCTGACTGCCCTAAGCACCTCATCTGAGTGGAATCATATGGTATTTGCCTTTTTGTGACTAGCTTCTTTAACTTAGCCTAACGCCCCCAAGGTTCATCTATGTCAGAATTGGCCTGTGTCGGAATATAAGCCGAATAATATTCCGTTTTATGTAAAGGCCACGTTTTGTGTATCCATTCATCCACCCATAGACACTTGGGGGTGTTTCTGTCTTTTGGCGATTGTGAATAATGCTGTTAGGAATGTGGCTATTTCCCTGACAACTTTTGGGCTTACCTCACTCAGCAGCAGAAAGCAGGCCATCCTTGAAGCTTACTGTGGGGTGGGTCATTGACCAGCCTGGGGAGAGTGGGTGGGTCATTGACCAGCCTGGGGCCATCATGCTGGCTGGGAAGGTGTGGCCCTCAGGTGCCAGCTTCTACCCAACACTAAGCCGTTGGTGCTCCTGGTACCTGCTTGGTGGCAGTGGTGGCAGTGGTGGCCTGGTGGCAGTGGTGGCAGTGGTGGCCTGGTGGCAGTGGTGGCCTGGTGGCAGTGGTGGCCTGGTGGCAGT
Organism: Hoolock leuconedys; assembly: GCA_023748175.1. Classification (NCBI taxonomy): domain Eukaryota; kingdom Metazoa; phylum Chordata; class Mammalia; order Primates; family Hylobatidae; genus Hoolock; species Hoolock leuconedys. The sequence continues at coordinate 896,492 of JAKGGE010001174.1, read as the reverse complement.
GGTGGCAGTGGTGGCCTGGTGGCAGTGGTGGCATGGTGGCAGTAAGGTGGCATGGTGGCATGGTGGCCTGGTGGCAGTGGTGGCCTGGTGGCAGTGGTGGCATGGTGGCAGTGGTGGCAGTGGTGGCCTGGTGGCAGTAGTGGCAGTAGTGGCAGTGGTGGCATGGTGGCAGTGTGGCATGGTGGCAGTGGTGGCCTGGTGGCAGTGGTGGCCTGGTGGCAATGGTGGCAGTGGTGGCAGTGGTGGCCTGGTGGCAGTGGTGGCAGTGGTGGCAGTGGTGGCAGTAGTGGCAGTGGTGGCCTGGTGGCAGTGGTGGCATGGTGGCAGTGGTGGCAGTAGTGGCAGTGGTGGCAGTGGTGGCCTGGCGGCAGTGGTGGCAGTGGTGGCCTGGTGGCAGTGGTGTCATGGTGGCAGTGGTGGCAGTAGCGACAGTGGCGGCAGTGGTGGCAGTGGTGGCATAGTGGCAGTGGTGGCCTGGTGGCAGTGGTGGCAGTAGTGGCAGTGGTGGCAGTAGTGGCAGTAGTGGAAGTGGTGTCATGTGGCAATGGTGGCAGTGGTGGCATGGTGGCAGTGGTGGCCTGGTGGCAGTGGTGGCCTGGTGGCAGTGGTGGCCTGGTGGCAGTGGTGGCAGTGGTGGCATGGTGGCAGTGGTGGCAGCAGTGGTGGCATGTTGGCAGTGGTGGCAGTGGTGGCAGTAGTGGCAGTGGTGGCCTGTTGGCAGTGGTGGCAGTGGTGGCATTGGTGGCAGTGGTGGCATGGTGGCAGTGGTGGCATGTTGGCAGTGGTGGCCTGGTGGCAGTAGTGGCAGTGGTGGCCTGGTGGCAGTGGTGGCAGTGGTGTCATGTGGCAGTAGTGGCAGTGGTGGCCATGGTGGCAGTAGTGGCAGTAGTGGAAGTGGTGTTGTGTGGCAATGGTGGCAGTAGTGGCAGTGGTGGCATGGTGGCAGTGGTGTCGTGTGGCAATGGTGGCAGTAGTGGCATGGTGGCAGTGGCGGCAGTGGTGTCATGTGGCAGTGGTGGTGGCATGGTGGCAGTGGTGGCATGGTGGCAGTGGTGGCATGGTGGCAGGTGTCTGGGCACCGAAGGGACTTGGGTGTCACTGACTTCTAGGGGAAGTGGCAGAATCATTGTCATCTTCTGTGCCCTGCACTGTGCTGAGCTGTTTACAGACGTCATCTCATGGAATCCCCACAACAATCTTATCATTCCATTTCACCTCCAGGGAAGCCAGAGCTCAGGGCCACACCCTCCAAGTGATGGCTGTGCTTGCTGGTAGGAGGGTGCTTTTGGCAGCAGAGAGGCCAGGGGCTGAATGGAGTGTGGGGGCCAGAGGTGGTAGGGTCACAAGGATGTGATGTGTGTTAGTGTGTGTTTGTGTGTGTGTGTGCGTGTCTCCATGTGTCTGTGTGGATAGAAACAAGCAGAGACAAGCTGGCTGGGCTTTTGCCCTTCCCCAGCTCCACACACACCTAGCTTTGCACCACTCTGGAGGAACGGTGATGTCGAATGTCCAAGGAAGAGGCTAACCTGGGCACGTCCTCTTACCTGCCCTCCTTGAATGACACGAGACATTGGAAGTGGAAGTCACGGTCACCGGTGCTCTGGAGCTGGGAGTAGGGAGAAGGAGGTGACTTTTGAGGCACTCTGTGACAGCCCAGTTCAATAGTAGAATTATGTTTAAGGTCCAGGAAGGCTCTGGGTGGAGAGCCAGCATTTTGAGTTGAAGGCCAGTGAGCATGGCCACCCAGCAGCACTGGGCAGAGGTGCGGCTGCTTCTGCAGGTGTATGTGTGAAGGTGTGCAAGTGCACGCCTTGGGCAACTTCTGCGGACAGGGGCAGGAGCCCAGAGCTGCGTGGCTCTGGGATTGAAGGGTGCCCTGGGGTGGAATGTATCCTGGTCCTGGCTGCTGCCACCCTGCAGGGTTGCTTTGAGAGTCTTGCTGGCCTCTCTGGACCTGGCATTACTCGTCTGTTCTCTGAATTGCGTCTTCCTACTTCTCAGCACCAGATTGTCATTTAATTTTTTGTAAATACCCTAAGGACTTGCAAAGCTATAGATGGGAGGGGGGCTCCGAGGAGGCCATCCCAGGCGTGTGGTGAGCAGCGTTGGATTGAAAGGTCCTCCCAGGTCATCACCTCCTGGCCACCCCCCTTCTGCAGCTCTGGGGCTGAGTGGCATTTCCCACCGGGGAAGACAGGAGGAAGAGCAGAGCCTTAAATCAAATCAGCCCAGGATTATTACTTGTTATCAATTTTTGAGGACGTTCGGAGGGGAAGCAGGAAGTGGGCTGAAGCCGCAACTCTAATGAGGGTTAGAACTCCTGTGGGATTTGTCAGAAGGACTTCCTGGCCCCCAGACCCTAAATAATTGAATTGGTTGTTATGGGAAGAGATGAGGAGGATTATTAGGAGATCGTATCACTCAGCCAGCAGTTACTGAGCATCGGCTCTGTGTGAGTCCTGTCCTGGGCGCCACAAATAACAGGCAGTGAGCAGAAGAGGGCCACCACCTCGCGGGGAAGACAGAATATACCGATACCCCCCCCCCCCCCCCCCCCCCCCCCCCCCCCCCCCCCCCCCCCCCCCCCCCCCCCCCCCCCCCCCCCCCCCCCCCCCCCCCCCCCCCCCCCCCCCCCCCCCCCCCCCCCCCCCCCCCCCCCCCCCCCCCCCCCCCCCCCCCCCCCCCCCCCCCCCCCCCCCCCCCCCCCCCCCCCCCCCCCCCCCCCCCCCCCCCCCCCCCCCCCCCCCCCCCCCCCCCCCCCCCCCCCCCCCCCCCCCCCCCTTTTTTTTTTTTTTTTTCCCTGATTGACTGAACGCTGTTATTGTTTGTAAAATGCTCTTTTCATTTGGTATCTCTTGTCACTCCACAGGGGGCAGCCCTGTGAACTGGGCAGGGCAGCTGTGTCTTGCCCATTTTACAGATAAGGAAACGGCGGCTCCTAGAGATCAGGTCTGGATGCGGGACCCAGAGCTGCCTCCTGGCCCCATGCCCACCTCAGTGAATCCCCTTGCCTTTCCATGGGTGACTCCTAACGGAGCTGGGGGTGCTGGAGTCCGTGCCCTGCACTGTGCTGAGCTGTTTACAGACGTCATCTCATGGAATCCCCACAACAATCTTATCATTCCATTTCACCTCCAGGGAAGCCAGAGCTCAGGGCCACACCCTCCAAGTGATGGCTGTGCTTGCTGGTAGGAGGGTGCTTTTGGCAGCAGAGAGGCCAGGGGCTGAATGGAGTGTGGGGGCCAGAGGTGGTAGGGTCACAAGGATGTGATGTGTGTTAGTGTGTGTTTGTGTGTGTGTGTGTGTGCGTGTCTCCATGTGTCTGTGTGGATAGAAACAAGCAGAGACAAGCTGGCTGGGCTTTGCCCTTCCCCAGCTCCACACACACCTAGCTTTGCACCACTCTGGAGGAACGGTGATGTCGAATGTCCAAGGAAGAGGCTAACCTGGGCACGTCCTCTTACCTGCCCTCCTTGAATGACACGAGACATTGGAAGTGGAAGTCACGGGTCACCGGTGCTCTGGAGCTGGGAGTAGGGAGAAGGAGGTGACTTTTGAGGCACTCTGTGACAGCCCAGTTCAATAGTAGAATTATGTTTAAGGTCCAGGAAGGCTCTGGGTGGAGAGCCAGCATTTTGAGTTGAAGGCCAGTGAGCATGGCCACCCAGCAGCACTGGGCAGAGGTGCGGCTGCTTCTGCAGGTGTATGTGTGAAGGTGTGCAAGTGCACGCCTTGGGCAACTTCATGACAGGGCAGGAGCCCAGAGCTGCGTGGCTCTGGGATTGAAGGGTGCCCTGGGGTGGAATGTATCCTGGTCCTGGCTGCTGCCACCCTGCAGGGTTGCTTTGAGAGTCTTGCTGGCCTCTCTGGACCTGGCATTACTCGTCTGTTCTCTGAATTGCGTCTTCCTACTTCTCAGCACCAGATTGTCATTTAATTTTTTGTAAATACCCTAAGGACTTGCAAAGCTATAGATGGGAGGGGGGCTCCGAGGAGGCCATCCCAGGCGTGTGGTGAGCAGCGTTGGATTGAAAGGTCCTCCCAGGTCATCACCTCCTGGCCACCCCTTCTGCAATATCATTCCTCCATGTTTGGTGGGCACATAACTATTTCCTACAGAGAGATGAGGAATTTTAGTTCCCTCTGCCTAGGTGGGGGATTTTGTCAAATCGCAGGGAACAATGGCCTTGGTCCCCCCCCCCCCCCCCCCCCCCCCCCCCCCCCCCCCCCCCCCCCCCCCCCCCCCCCCCCCCCCCCCCCCCCCCCCCCCCCCCCCCCCCCCCCCCCCCCCCCCCCCCCCCCCCCCCCCCCCCCCCCCCCCCCCCCCCCCCCCCCCCCCCCCCCCCCCCCCCCCCCCCCCCCCCCCCCCCCCCCCCCCCCCCCCCCCCCCCCCCCCCCCCCCCCCCCCCCCCCCCCCCCCCCCCCCCCCCCCCCCCCCCCCCCCCCCCCCCCTTTTTTTTTTTTTCCCTGATTGACTGAACGCTGTTATTGTTTGTAAAATGCTCTTTTCATTTGGTATCTCTTGTCACTCCACAGGGGGCAGCCCTGTGAACTGGGCAGGGCAGCTGTGTCTTGCCCATTTTACAGATAAGGAAACGGCGGCTCCTAGAGATCAGGTCTGGATGCGGGACCCAGAGCTGCCTCCTGGCCCCATGCCCACCTCAGTGAATCCCCTTGCCTTTCCATGGGTGACTCCTAACGGAGCTGGGGGTGCTGGAGTCTGTGCCCACCACTGCATCTGGTGTGTGATAGCTTGGGAGATGTTTGTTGAATGGCTGTTGCTCGCGTACACATGCCGTCAGCTTGCCGTCAGCTTTCGTGGTATCACGGCAAGGTTATACGGCCCTTCTGCAATATCATTCCTCCATGTTTGGTGGGCACATAACTATTTCCTACAGAGAGATGAGGAATTTTAGTTCCCTCTGCCTAGGTGGGGGGATTTTGTCAAATCGCAGGGAACAATGGCCTTGGTCCAAAGAGTAGCTTTAATGTGTGGCTCAGCTGTTTCTCAGCCAGGTGGCCTCGGATGAGACCCAGAAGCCTCAGTTTTCCCCCGTGTCAAAGGGTGCCATTCATAGCTACTTTGACAACCTCCCTGGGCTGTGGGGATGAAATGAGATCCTGGCCGTGGGCTCACCGTGTAAAACACCGTGCAGATAATACTCAGCATGTCCCATCCATCCCCAAGAGCTGGAGACTGGTGAAGCCACATGCCCTTCTCTGCCCAGGGCTGCTGGCCACCCTGACACCCTGGGCCTCAGCCTCTGCCCCGGTGTCCAAGACCTGTGATTCCTTTGTCTCAGGCTGTGGAGCCTCAACTTCTCCAGCTGGCCACTTCCCCAGGCAGCTACGGTCTCTGTCTCCCTCTTCCAAGGATCTTGGAGGTGGATGATTGGATTTCTTCTCCATGGCAACCCGAGAGGCCATGCCACCCGTCCATGGTGGGGCCTCGAGTGTATTCCCAGCAGTGGAGGCAGAGCCGGAACAAACAACTCCTGCAATGGCAGCTGCCCCCAGGAGTGAGCTGCCCCCCAGGAATGAGCTGCCCCCCAGGAATGAGCTGTCCCACGGCCTCTGCCCAGCCTCCAGTTGCCGCTTTACTGGGCTAATGAGGGGCTCCAGACCTCAGGGTGAGGGTGGGGCTGTCTGTGCTCCCAGTGGCTGCTACAGGCCAGGCCGAGAGTCTTGAGTGAATGAGATGGGCCGACCCCCACCCCACCCCTGCCTGTCCGTGGTTCACCATCAGAGCAAAGCCCTTTCCGTCCGTCTTTTCTTCTCTTCCCCGGCGAATTCCACAGTCCCCAAGACTGAGGTCAAGCCCTGCCTCTTCCTGGCAGCCTTCCCTGTGCTGGCTGAATCGATCACGTGCCTGGCTGATGGCTTCATAGGCTGCTTCAGAGTATCATTTTTTTTTTTTTTTCAAGATGGAGTTTCGCTCCTGTCGCCCAGGCTGGAGTGCAATGGCGCCATCTCAGCTCACTGCAACCTCCGCCTCCCGGGTTCAAGCGATTCTCCTGCCTCAGCCTCCCGAGTAGCTGGGATTACAGACATCTGCCACCATACCCAGCTAATTTTTGTATTTTTAGTAGAGACGGGGGTTTCACCATGTTGGCCAGGCTGGTCTCAAACTCTCGACTTCAGGTGATCCGTCCGCGTTGGACTCCCAAAGTGCTGGGATGACAGGCGTGAGCCTGTCAAGAGTCTTAGTTCCATTTGGTTGTAAAGACGCTCACTTCAGTGTCCTTGTCTGAACCTGGCGGCTCTTGGCCTTCCTATACATTAGAGTCACCTGGGGAGCTTTTAACAGGCCTGATGCCCAGGCCATTCCATACCAATTCAGTAGGAATCTCTGGGGTAGGAGCCAGAGAACTTCCCAACTCCCCAGGGATTCCAGTGTGCAGCGAAGATTGGAACAGGTATCTTAGGATTCAAGTCATAAACTGGCCGGGCGCGGTGGCTCACACCTGTAATCCCAGCTACTCAGGAGACTGAGGCAGGAGAATTGCTTGAACCAGGGAGGTGGAGGTTGCAGTGGGCCGAGATTGTGCCATTGCACTCTAGGATGGGAGACAGATCAAGACTCTGTCTCCAAAAAAAAGAATTCAAGTCATAACCTGGCGGTGGCTCACACCTGTGATCCCAGCTACTCAGGAGACTGAGGCAGGAGAATTGCTTGAACCAGGGAGGTGGAGGTTGCAGTGGGCCGAGATTGTGCCATTGCACTCTAGGATGGGAGACAGATCAAGACTCTGTCTCCAAAAAAAAGAATTCAAGTCATAACTAGTCCACCAGCCTGTGCTGAATGGAGGCTGATTGATGAACAGCAGAGTTAGCTGACAAAGCTTGCTGTAGCCTTAACTCATTGCAAATTGCCAAAGCCCTGGTTTGTTTTTTAAGGGCCAGGAGGTTCCTAAGGGTTCTTGGTACTCAGGAAGGAGAGCAGGGAAATAATGATAATAGCTGCTGTTTAGTTAGCGCCAGCTTTGGGTGCCTTGCACAGCATATATTTTCTCATTGTAACCTCACAAAAGCTTCATGAGGTATAGATCTTGTTTTTATCCCCATTTTAGAGATGAGAAAACCGAGGCTCTGAATGGTTGAGTAGCTTGCCCAAGGTCACACGGCTAGGAAGTGCTAATCTCGGGAATGGAACCCGAGTGTGATTCCAAAGCCTCTGCCCTTGACCACTGAGCTGTCCTGGCTCCCAACCTCTGCTCCATCAATCAAAGAGTGGGGGGCCCTGAGAAGGAGGTGGCTCGTCCCGTGGGAAAGATGCTGGTTTCCAGGATTCCTCCCCTTGGAGAGAGGCCCTGACTGAGAGGCTCCCGATGGTATTAAATATCTCCTGGGTCAGCTGGGGTCACCTGGACCCTGAAGGTGTCTACTCTCCCGTTCCCTACGACACCCACTCGGCTTCAGCTGACCTCTCCCGAGGACCCTTCTGCCCAGATACTGTGCCCAGTTCTCTAACCTACATCATGTTATTTAATGTCATTTTCACAACCAGCCTGTGACATGGTATCATTATCCTCATCTTGTTTTTTTGAGACAGAGTCTCACTCTGCCACCCAGGCTGGAGTGCTGTGGTGCGATCTCAGCTCACTGCAACCTCCGCCTCCCAATGCAGTAGAAGACTGGCCGGGTGCGGTGGCTCACGCTTGTCATCTCAGCACTTGGGGAGGCCGAGGTGGGTGGATCACCTGAGGTCAGGAGTTGGACACCAGCCTGGCCAACATGGTGAAACCCTGTCTCTACTAAAAATACAAAAATTAGCCGGGCATGGTGGCGGGTGCCTGTGATCCCAGCTACTCGGGAGGCTGAGGCAGGAGAATTGCTTGAACCCGGGAGGCGGAGGTTGCAGTGAGCCGAGATCACGTCACTGCACTCCAGCCTGGGAGACAGATTGAGACCTTGTCTCCAAAAATAAATAAATAAACAAAATAAAGTGCCGTAGAAGACAGTGTCCTTATTGCTGTACGTGAGGTGGTAGATTTTGTATCTGAGCCACCATCCCTGCTAAAATTGCCCCAGACAGGCTGATCTCGTACAGGTGGCACCCAGGAAGTGGCAGCCACCCTTCTGCTGGCCGGTTCCCTGGTTCAGGGTCGCCGGCCTCCCAGATCCACACCTGTGGTCCAGACTCTGCTGTCTGGCTGCCTGTTGGATCTTCTGACAGGGATTCTCAGTCCAGACATGTCTCCACCTGGACTTAGGGTCTGTTCCCCAGGAACCAGCTCCACCTTCCTGCCCATCGCTCAGTCCTTCAAGCCCAGAGGACCCTCCTGTGGCCACATTTTCAGTCAACTCTCCCATCGCCAGACTTTGCCCTTTGTTCCCACTACGGTCACCTTTGACAAACCACGGAGGGACGGTTTGCCCCGTTCCACATCATCTCATCCTGGCTAACACGGTGAAACCCCATCTCTACTAAAAATACGAAAAAAATTAGCCGGGCGTGGTGGCGGGCACCTGTAGTTCCAGCTACTCGGGAGGCTGAGGCAGGAGAATGGCTTGAACCTGGGAGGCAGAGTTTGCAGTGAGCCAAGATGGTGCCACTGCACTCCAGACTGGGCGACAGAGCGAGACTCCATCTCAAAAAACAAACAAACAAAAAAACCAATTTTTTTTTCTGCCTAGCAAGCTCACTTTAAGGAGAGTTATAAGATAACGCTGTTTAAGAAGCCAAGGCTAAAAAAATGGGCTCCACACACCCACCTTTTAGAGCAAGGTTGAAGGAAAAAGAAAGACAAATTCCTTTACTGTTACTCCTTTCCCTGGCTTCCTAAGCATAACTGTGTTTACAAATGTCTGGATTTAGCCAGTCCTTGTTTTTCTTTTGACACAGCTACAAGCCACAAGTTATGCACTATATGATTAACTGCTTTTGATTCACTTTTGTTAAGTCTGCTTATAAAAACCCCATTCTGTCTTTATTCAATGCTCAGCTTTTTAGATGCAAATCCACTGAGCTGGTGCGTACCTAAAATAAACAGTCCTTCTTTTCTCCATATCGGTCTCTCTGGTCCTCAGTTTCCCGCAACAGTACAACTTAGATCTTAAATTTTTAAGAAGTTTTTCAGGCAGAGCATGGTGGCTCATGCCTATAATCCCAGCACTTTGGGAGGCTAAGGTGGAGGATTGTTTGAGGCCAGGAGTTCAAGACCAGCCCGGGCCACATAGCAAAACCCTGTGTCTACAAAAACTTTTGCGAATCAGCCAGGCATGGTGGTACACGCCTGTGGTCCCAGCTACTCGGGAGGCTGAGGCAGGAGAATGGCTTGAACCTGGGAGGCAGAGTTTGCAGTGAGCCAAGATGGTGCCACTGCACTCCAGACTGGGCGACAGAGCGAGACTCCATCTCAAAAAACAAACAAACAAAACAAAACAAAACAAAACAAAACAAAACAAAACAAAACAAAACAAAACAAAACAAAACAAAACAAAACAAAACAAAACAAAACAAAACAAAACAAAACAAAACAAAACAAAACAAAACAAAACAAAACAAAACAAAACAAAACAAAACAAAACAAAACCAAACAAACAAAAAAACCAATTTTTTTTTCTGCCTAGCAAGCTCACTTTAAGGAGAGTTATAAGATAACGCTGTTTAAGAAGCCAAGGCTAAAAAAATGGGCTCCACACACCCACCTTTTAGAGCAAGGTTGAAGGAAAAAGAAAGACAAATTCCTTTACTGTTACTCCTTTCCCTGGCTTCCTAAGCATAACTGTGTTTACAAATGTCTGGATTTAGCCAGTCCTTGTTTTTCTTTTGACACAGCTACAAGCCACAAGTTATGCACTATATGATTAACTGCTTTTGATTCACTTTTGTTAAGTCTGCTTATAAAAACCCCATTCTGTCTTTATTCAATGCTCAGCTTTTTAGATGCAAATCCACTGAGCTGGTGCGTACCTAAAATAAACAGTCCTTCTTTTCTCCATATCGGTCTCTCTGGTCCTCAGTTTCCCGCAACAGTACAACTTAGATCTTAAATTTTTAAGAAGTTTTTCAGGCAGAGCATGGTGGCTCATGCCTATAATCCCAGCACTTTGGGAGGCTAAGGTGGAGGATTGTTTGAGGCCAGGAGTTCAAGACCAGCCTGGCCAACATGGTGAGACCCCATCTCTACTAAAAATACAAAAATCAGCCAGGCCTGGTTGTGCACATCTGTAATCCCAGCACTTTGGGAGGCCGAGGCAGGTAGATCACCCGAGGCCAGGAGTTCAAGACCAACCTGGCCAACATGGTGAGACCCCATCTCTACTAAAAATACAAAAATCAGCCAGGCCTGGTTGTGCACATCTGTAATCCCAGCACTTTGGGAGGCCGAGGCAGGTGGATCACCTGAGGTCAGGAGTTCGAGACCAACCTGGCCAACATGGTGAGACCCCATCTCTACTAAAAATACAAAGATCAGCTGGGCGTGGTGGCGGGCGCCTGTAATTCCAGCTACTCAGGAGGCTGAGGTGGGAGAATCGCTTTAACCCGGGAGGCGGAGGTTGCAGTGAGCTGAGATTGCACCACTGCACTCCAGCCTGGGTGATAGAGACTGTCAAAAAAAAAAAAAAGAAAAAAAAGAAAAGGATTTAGTGTAGTGAGGAAGGCTTGCTGAAAGCCAAGATAGGCTGGAAGCGGAGCCTCTCATACCAGTTAGCCAAGTTGTGAACACACAGGAAAAGTGTTTTAAGGAAATTCAAAGTGCTTCTCCAATGAACACAGGAATGATAAGAAAGGGAGACAGCCCCATTGCTGATATGGAGAAAGTCTGAGTGGTCGGATAAAGATCACACCAGCCACAACGTTCCCCTGAACGGGAGCCCAATACAGAGCAAGACCCTCGCGCTCTTCAAGTCTGTGAAGGCTGAGAGAGGTGACGAAGCTGCAGGGGAAAGTTTGAAGCTGGCAGAGATTTGTTCATGAGGGGTCAAGAAAGAAGCCGCCTTCATAACAGAAAAGGGCAAAGTGAAGCAGCAAGTACGGATGGAGAAGCTGCGGCCGGTTGTCCGGAAGATCTAGCAAAGACTGTAAAGGAAGGTCACTGCACTAAACATCAGATTTTTGGCCAGGCGCCATGGCTCACGCCTGTAATCCCAGCACTGTGGGAGGCCGAGGTGGGTGGATCACTTGAGGTCAGGAGTTCAAGACCAGGCTGGTCTCAAACTTCTGGCCTCAGGTGATCCACCTGCCTCAGCCTCCTGAATAGCTGGGATTACAGGTGTGTGCAACCATACCTAGGCTAATTTTTGTATTTTTAGTAGAGAGGGGTTTCACCATGTTGACCAGGCTGGTCTCAAACTTCTGGCCTCAGGTGATCCACCTGCCTCAGCCTCCTGAATAGCTGGGATTACAGGTGTGTGCAACCATACCTAGGCTAATTTTTGTATTTTTAGTAGAGAGGGGTTTCACCATGTTGACCAGGCTGGTCTCAAACTTCTGGCCTCAGGTGATCCACCTGCCTCAGCCTCCTGAATAGCTGGGATTACAGGTGTGTGCAACCATACCTAGGCTAATTTTTGTATTTTTAGTAGAGAGGGGTTTCATCATGATGAGCAGGCTGGTCTCAAACTTCTGGCCTCAGGTGATCCACCTGCCTCAGCCTCCTGAATAGCTGGGATTACAGGTGTGTGCAACCATACCTGGCTAATTTTTGTATTTTTAGTAGAGACAGGCTTTCACCATGTTGACCAGGCTGGTCTCAAACTTCTGGCCTCAGGTGATCCACCTGCCTCAGCCTCCCGAATAGCTGGGATTACAGGCACTTGCCACCAGGCCCAGCTGATTTTTGTATTTTTAGTAGAGACAGGCTTTCACCATGTTGACCAGGCTGGTCTCAAACTCCTGACCTCCGGTGATCTGCCTGCTCCAGCCTCCCACAGTGCTGGGATTACAGATGTGAGACACCGCACCTGGCGTCTCTGAAGACTTTTGATGCAGCTTTGGTGGAGTAATAGTCAGGGCTGGGCTCCCTCAGCTGCTCTTCTCTCTCTCACTCCCATCCTCAATTCTTGGGCAGAAAATAAGTTTATCACCTACTATCAGCCTTTGTATCACCCTTGCGACAGGCTGGAGGGTGTCGTGCCATCCTGGGCGACAAGAGTGAAACTCTGTCTCAAAAAAAAAAAAAAAAAGAAAAAGAAAAGGATTTAGTGTAGTGAGGAAGGCTTGCTGAAAGCCAAGATAGGCTGGAAGCGGAGCCTCTCATACCAGTTAGCCAAGTTGTGAACACACAGGAAAAGTGTTTTAAGGAAATTCAAAGTGCTTCTCCAATGAACACAGGAATGATAAGAAAGGGAGACAGCCCCATTGCTGATATGGAGAAAGTCTGAGTGGTCGGATAAAGATCACACCAGCCACAACGTTCCCCTGAACGGGAGCCCAATACAGAGCAAGACCCTCGCGCTCTTCAAGTCTGTGAAGGCTGAGAGAGGTGACGAAGCTGCAGGGGAAAGTTTGAAGCTGGCAGAGATTTGTTCATGAGGGGTCAAGAAAGAAGCCGCCTTCATAACAGAAAAGGGCAAAGTGAAGCAGCAAGTACGGATGGAGAAGCTGCGGCCGGTTGTCCGGAAGATCTAGCAAAGACTGTAAAGGAAGGTCACTGCACTAAACATCAGATTTTTGGCCAGGCGCCATGGCTCACGCCTGTAATCCCAGCACTGTGGGAGGCCGAGGTGGGTGGATCACTTGAGGTCAGGAGTTCAAGACCAGCCTGGCCAACATGGTGAAACCCTGTCTTTACTAAAAATACAAAAATCAGCCAGGCCTGGTTGTGCACATCTGTAATCCCAGCTTATCACGAGGCTGAGGCAGGAGAATCACTTGAACCTGGGAGGCGGAGGTTGCAGTGAGCTGAGATCGCGCCATTGCACTCCAGCCTGGGCAACAGAGCCAGACTCTATCTCAAACAACAACAACAACAACAAAACAAAACAAAACAAAACAAAAATAAAACAGATCAGATTTTCAATGCAGACAAAACAGCCTTCTATTGGAAGAAGACATATGTAGGACTTTCATGTCCATGCCTGGCTTCGAAGCTTCAAAGGACAGAAGGACAGGCTGACTCTCATGTTAGGGGTCAGTGTTGGGGGTGACTTTAAGCCAGTGCTCACTGACCATTCTGAACATCCCAGGAACTTTACAAATAGTGCTCAAACGATGGTATTCTTCACAGAAATAGAAAAAACCATGCTAAAATTTATATGGAACCAAAGCAAAAATAATAAAACGGGAGGAATCATGTTACCTGACTTTATTTATTTAATTTCATTTAATTAATTAATTTTTATTTTTTGAGAAGGAGTCTTGCTCTGTTGCCCCGGCTGGAGTGCAGTGCCACAATCTCAGCTCACTGCAACCTCTGCCTCCTGGGTTCAAGCGATTCTCCTGCCTCAGCCTCCTGAATAGCTGGGATTACAGGTGTGTGCAACCATACCTGGCTGATTTTTGTATTTTTAGTAGAGACAGGCTTTCACCATGTTGACCAGGCTGGTCTCAAACTCCTGACCTCGGTGATCTGCCTGCTCCAGCCTCCCACAGTGCTGGGATTACAGATGTGAGACACCGCACCTGGCGTCTCTGAAGACTTTTGATGCAGCTTTGGTGGAGTAATAGTCAGGGCTGGGCTCCCTCAGCTGCTCTTCTCTCTCTCACTCCCATCCTCAATTCTTGGGCAGAAAATAAGTTTATCACCTACTATCAGCCTTTGTATCACCCTTGCGACAGGCTGGAGGGTGTCGTGCCATCCTGGGCGACAAGAGTGAAACTCTGTCTCAAAAAAAAAAAAAAAAAAAAAAAAGAAAAGAAAAAGAATAAAAGATAAAGTTAGCAATATTCAGCAATGATGTGGCTGGCAAGAGCCTGCAGAGGGTCATGGGCCAGGTCACCGGTCCTCACTGAGTCCTGCACACTCTCAGCTCAGCTCACCAGGCTCTGAGGAGTAAGTCCCTGCCTTCTCTCCAGCGCGGCCGTCTGCCCCTCTGCTCACTCTGTGTTCTAGCCCTCCCGGCTATTTGTAGCCCCTCCAGGGGCCCTGCTGTTTCCCACTGTGTGCCACTGCCAAGCCTCCTCTCACTGCCTGAAACTCTGCTCCTGTCCCCCACCCGCCTGGCAGGCACCCACACAGCTTTCAAGATCCAATTAATAACATTAATAATAGCAGCTGAGATGGATTGGGTGCTTCCTGTGTGCTAAGTGCCGTACGCGTGTTATCCAGTTTAACCCCCGCAGCGGCCCGTGCACTCGATCCTGTGTCGTCTCCCGTTTCATTCACATTTGCTAAACCCGTATCCATTTAGGAGCAGCCGCCCTGTGCCAGGCACTCCTCGGAGGCACAGAGAGGTTAGGAAGTGCCAGAGCGTGGGCTGCAACCTCAGCTGCCGGACCGCAGGGTCCCTGCTCTCCCTGCTCTCAGCCACAGCGATGAACTGTCTTCCTTAGCGTGGCACCGAAGACTCCCCAGCCACCTCCTCGCCCCGAGTGTTGCCCACTCCCTCCCCTCCACCTCGCCGGGCCTTTGAGGCCTCTGTCATAGCATCTCGGAGCTTTGATTGCTGATTGGACTCGCTTTCTGTCTGGGCTGTAAGGATATCATTTGGAAATGTGTTCATTGTGAGCAGCAGAAAACCCAATGTATAGGGACTTGTATTTCCCATGAGCAGGAAATGAGACAGGCTCTTTCTAGTGTGGCTCTGCTGAACAGCATGAGGGAAATGGCTCTGTTCTTTCTTTTATTTATTTAATTTCATTTAATTAATTAATTTTTATTTTTTGAGAGGGAGTCTTGCTCTGTTGCCCCGGCTGGAGTACAGTGCCACAATCTCAGCTCACTGCAACCTCTGCCTCCTGGGTTCAAGCGATTCTCCTGCCTGAGCCTCCTGAATAGCTGGGATTACAGGTGTGTGCAACCATACCTGGCTAATTTTTGTATTTTTAGTAGAGAGGGGTTTCATCATGATGAGCAGGCTGGTCTCAAACTTCTGGCCTCAGGTGATCCACCTGCCTCAGCCTCCCGAATAGCTGGGATTACAGGCACTTGCCACCAGGCCCAGCTGATTTTTGTATTTTTAGTAGAGACAGGCTTTCACCATGTTGACCAGGCTGGTCTCAAACTCCTGACCTCCGGTGATCTGCCTGCTCCAGCCTCCCACAGTGCTGGGATTACAGATGTGAGACACCGCACCTGGCGTCTCTGAAGACTTTTGATGCAGCTTTGGTGGAGTAATAGTCAGGGCTGGGCTCCCTCAGCTGCTCTTCTCTCTCTCACTCCCATCCTCAATTCTTGGGCAGAAAATAAGTTTATCACCTACTATCAGCCTTTGTATCACCCTTGCGACAGGCTGGAGGGTGTCGTGCCATCCTGGGCGACAAGAGTGAAACTCTGTCTCAAAAAAAAAAAAAAAGAAAAGAAAAAGAATAAAAGATAAAGTTAGCAATATTCAGCAATGATGTGGCTGGCAAGAGCCTGCAGAGGGTCATGGGCCAGGTCACCGGTCCTCACTGAGTCCTGCACACTCTCAGCTCAGCTCACCAGGCTCTGAGGAGTAAGTCCCTGCCTTCTCTCCAGCGCGGCCGTCTGCCCCTCTGCTCACTCTGTGTTCTAGCCCTCCCGGCTATTTGTAGCCCCTCCAGGGGCCCTGCTGTTTCCCACTGTGTGCCACTGCCAAGCCTCCTCTCACTGCCTGAAACTCTGCTCCTGTCCCCCACCCGCCTGGCAGGCACCCACACAGCTTTCAAGATCCAATTAATAACATTAATAATAGCAGCTGAGATGGATTGGGTGCTTCCTGTGTGCTAAGTGCCGTACGCGTGTTATCCAGTTTAACCCCCGCAGCGGCCCGTGCACTCGATCCTGTGTCGTCTCCCGTTTCATTCACATTTGCTAAACCCGTATCCATTTAGGAGCAGCCGCCCTGTGCCAGGCACTCCTCGGAGGCACAGAGAGGTTAGGAAGTGCCAGAGCGTGGGCTGCAACCTCAGCTGCCGGACCGCAGGGTCCCTGCTCTCCCTGCTCTCAGCCACAGCGATGAACTGTCTTCCTTAGCGTGGCACCGAAGACTCCCCAGCCACCTCCTCGCCCCGAGTGTTGCCCACTCCTTGTTTTAATATTTCACACTTACAAACAGCCATGTGACTTATAACTTAATTTTTATATTCATTTATAACTAGTATCATAGATCATAATCTTATTACACTGAGTGTAAACTGTACCAACCACTAAACCTTTTGATACCAGTTACCAGATTGACTCTAGAAAAGTTGGGCCAACTTTTTTTTTTTTTCAGACATTGTAACATACTGTAATTACTGTTATTAATCTCCTTTTGCACTTGATAAGATGCTGTTCATCATCCATATAGTTTTTAATGCTATATAGCAGCCCATCTTGTAGAAAACCATAATTGACTCAACCAGTCCCATAATTCAGGTTGTTTTAATATTTCACACTTACAAACAGCCATGTGACTTATAACTTAATTTTTATATTCATTTATAACTAGTATCATAGATCATAATCTTATTACACTGAGTGTAAACTGTACCAACCACTAAACCTTTTGATACCAGTTACCAGATTGACTCTAGAAAAGTTGGGCCAACTTTTTTTTTTTTTTCAGACATTGTAACATACTGTAATTACTGTTATTAATCTCCTTTTGCACTTGATAAGATGCTGTTCATCATCCATATAGTTTTTAATGCTATATAGCAGCCCATCTTGTAGAAAACCATAATTGACTCAACCAGTCCCATAATTCAGGTTGTTTTAATATTTCACACTTACAAACAGCCATGTGACTTATAACTTAATTTTTATATTCATTTATAACTAGTATCATAGATCATAATCTTATTACACTGAGTGTAAACTGTACCAACCACTAAACCTTTTGATACCAGTTACCAGATTGACTCTAGAAAAGTTGGGCCAACTTTTTTTTTTTTTCAGACATTGTAACATACTGTAATTACTGTTATTAATCTCCTTTTGCACTTGATAAGATGCTGTTCATCATCCATATAGTTTTTAATGCTATATAGCAGCCCATCTTGTAGAAAACCATAATTGACTCAACCAGTCCCATAATTCAGGTTGTTTTAATATTTCACACTTACAAACAGCCATGTGACTTATAACTTAATTTTTATATTCATTTATAACTAGTATCATAGATCATAATCTTATTACACTGAGTGTAAACTGTACCAACCACTAAACCTTTTGATACCAGTTACCAGATTGACTCTAGAAAAGTTGGGCCAACTTTTTTTTTTTTTCAGACATTGTAACATACTGTAATTACTGTTATTAATCTCCTTTTGCACTTGATAAGATGCTGTTCATCATCCATATAGTTTTTAATGCTATATAGCAGCCCATCTTGTAGAAAAACCATAATTGACTCAACCAGTCCCATAATTCAGGTTGTTTTAATATTTCACACTTACAAACAGCCATGTGACTTATAACTTAATTTTTATATTCATTTATAACTAGTATCATAGATCATAATCTTATTACACTGAGTGTAAACTGTACCAACCACTAAACCTTTTGATACCAGTTACCAGATTGACTCTAGAAAAGTTGGGCCAACTTTTTTTTTTTTTTTTTTTTTTTTTTTTTCCAAATTTCCAGAATCGGAATGCCCTAATGATTTTGTGTTGTAGCCCTCCAGGGGCCCTGCTGTTTCCCACTGTGTGCCACTGCCAAGCCTCCTCTCACTGCCTGAAACTCTGCTCCTGTCCCCCACCCGCCTGGCAGGCACCTACACAGCTTTCAAGATCCAATTAATAACATTAATAATAGCAGCTGAGATGGATTGGGTGCTTCCTGTGTGCTAAGTGCCGTACGCGTGTTATCCAGTTTAACCCCCGCAGCGGCCCGTGCACTCGATCCTGTGTCGTCTCCCGTTTCATTCACATTTGCTAAACCCGTATCCATTTAGGAGCAGCCGCCCTGTGCCAGGCACTCCTCGGAGGCACAGAGAGGTTAGGAAGTGCCAGAGCGTGGGCTGCAACCTCAGCTGCCGGACCGCAGGGTCCCTGCTCTCCCTGCTCTCAGCCACAGCGATGAACTGTCTTCCTTAGCGTGGCACCGAAGACTCCCCAGCCACCTCCTCGCCCCGAGTGTTGCCCACTCCCTCCCCTCCACCTCGCCGGGCCTTTGAGGCCTCTGTCATAGCATCTCGGAGCTTTGATTGCTGATTGGACTCGCTTTCTGTCTGGGCTGTAAGGATATCATTTGGAAATGTGTTCATTGTGAGCAGCAGAAAACCCAATGTATAGGGACTTGTATTTCCCATGAGCAGGAAATGAGACAGGCTCTTTCTAGTGTGGCTCTGCTGAACAGCATGAGGGAAATGGCTCTGTTCTTTCTTGACTTCTTCCTGGTGGCAGCAGTAAAGCCACTGTAACTCCAGTCATCACCTATGAGTTCAAGGCAAAAAGTCCCTTTGTAATCATCAAAGTCAGGGCCTTGCCAGAGGTCCCAGCATGCTTCACTTGGGTCTCACTGGCCAGAATGGTGTAGGGCAGCCATTCCTGGTTATGAGAGAGGCAGAGAAAGCGGGTATCTTGCCTGGGACTGGTCTGTTGCCACTTCCTAGAAAACGAGGGTAGAGTAAGCAAGGAAGAAGGGAAGATGGGCACTGGGTGTCTGCCAGTGCCCTGGAGAGCAGAGGCCGTACATTAATTTTTTCCAAATTTCCAGAATCGGAATGCCCTAATGATTTTGTGTTGTAGCCTTCCAGCCTTTTTTCTATGCACGTACGTTTTTTCAGACATTGTAACATACTGTAATTACTGTTATTAATCTCCTTTTGCACTTGATAAGATGCTGTTCATCATCCATATAGTTTTTAATGCTATATAGCAGCCCATCTTGTAGAAAAACCATAATTGACTCAACCAGTCCCATAATTCAGGTTGTTTTTAATATTTCACACTTACAAACAGCCATGTGACTTATAACTTAATTTTTATATTCATTTATAACTAGTATCATAGATCATAATCTTATTACACTGAGTGTAAACTGTACCAACCACTAAACCTTTTGATACCAGTTACCAGATTGACTCTAGAAAAGTTGGGCCAACTTTTTTTTTTTTTTTTTTTTTTTTTTTTTTTTTTTTTTTTTTTTTTTTTTTTTTTTTTTTTTTTCAGACATTGTAACATACTGTAATTACTGTTATTAATCTCCTTTTGCACTTGATAAGATGCTGTTCATCATCCATATAGTTTTTAATGCTATATAGCAGCCCATCTTGTAGAAAAACCATAATTGACTCAACCAGTCCCATAATTCAGGTTGTTTTTAATATTTCACACTTACAAACAGCCATGTGACTTATAACTTAATTTTTATATTCATTTATAACTAGTATCATAGATCATAATCTTATTACACTGAGTGTAAACTGTACCAACCACTAAACCTTTTGATACCAGTTACCAGATTGACTCTAGAAAAGTTGGGCCAACTTTTTTTTTTTTTCAGACATTGTAACATACTGTAATTACTGTTATTAATCTCCTTTTGCACTTGATAAGATGCTGTTCATCATCCATATAGTTTTTAATGCTATATAGCAGCCCATCTTGTAGAAAAACCATAATTGACTCAACCAGTCCCATAATTCAGGTTGTTTTTAATATTTCACACTTACAAACAGCCATGTGACTTATAACTTAATTTTTATATTCATTTATAACTAGTATCATAGATCATAATCTTATTACACTGAGTGTAAACTGTACCAACCACTAAACCTTTTGATACCAGTTACCAGATTGACTCTAGAAAAGTTGGGCCAACTTTTTTTTTTTTTCAGACATTGTAACATACTGTAATTACTGTTATTAATCTCCTTTTGCACTTGATAAGATGCTGTTCATCATCCATATAGTTTTTAATGCTATATAGCAGCCCATCTTGTAGAAAAACCATAATTGACTCAACCAGTCCCATAATTCAGGTTGTTTTTAATATTTCACACTTACAAACAGCCATGTGACTTATAACTTAATTTTTATATTCATTTATAACTAGTATCATAGATCATAATCTTATTACACTGAGTGTAAACTGTACCAACCACTAAACCTTTTGATACCAGTTACCAGATTGACTCTAGAAAAGTTGGGCCAACTTTTTTTTTTTTTTCAGACATTGTAACATACTGTAATTACTGTTATTAATCTCCTTTTGCACTTGATAAGATGCTGTTCATCATCCATATAGTTTTTAATGCTATATAGCAGCCCATCTTGTAGAAAAACCATAATTGACTCAACCAGTCCCATAATTCAGGTTGTTTTTAATATTTCACACTTACAAACAGCCATGTGACTTATAACTTAATTTTTATATTCATTTATAACTAGTATCATAGATCATAATCTTATTACACTGAGTGTAAACTGTACCAACCACTAAACCTTTTGATACCAGTTACCAGATTGACTCTAGAAAAGTTGGGCCAACTTTTTTTTTTTTTTTTTTTTTTTTTTCAGACATTGTAACATACTGTAATTACTGTTATTAATCTCCTTTTGCACTTGATAAGATGCTGTTCATCATCCATATAGTTTTTAATGCTATATAGCAGCCCATCTTGTAGAAAAACCATAATTGACTCAACCAGTCCCATAATTCAGGTTGTTTTTAATATTTCACACTTACAAACAGCCATGTGACTTATAACTTAATTTTTATATTCATTTATAACTAGTATCATAGATCATAATCTTATTACACTGAGTGTAAACTGTACCAACCACTAAACCTTTTGATACCAGTTACCAGATTGACTCTAGAAAAGTTGGGCCAACTTTTTTTTTTTTTTTTTTCGAGATGGAGTTTTGCTCTTGTTGCCAAGGCTGGAGTGCAATGGTGCGATCTCGGCTCACTGCAACCTCCACCTCCCAGGTTCAAGTGATTATCCTGCCTCAGCCTCCCAAGTAGCTGGGATTATAGGCATGTGCCACCACGCCTGGCTAATTTTGTGTTTTTAGTAGAGATGGGGTTTCTCCGTGTGGGTCAGCCTGGTCTTGAACTCCCGACCTCAGGTGATCCGTCCTCCTTGGCCTCCCAAAGAGCTGGGATTACAGGCGTGAGCCGCTGCGCCCGGCCAAAGTTGTGCCAGCTATAGGCAGCCTTCAAGAGTTTCTGCGAGTGCCTATGCCCTGACAACTCTGGATACTGTTATTATTATCTTAAAATCCTTGCCAATTTGATACGAACAGTGAAAACTATATAGAACTTCACATTTTCTTTGATTACAAATGAGGTTAACATTCTTTTTAATGCACTTTGAATTTTTGTAGTTCTCTTTTTAATTTTCTGTTCATTTCCCTTACACATTTAGAAAGTTGATGTTTTCATCTTTTCTCATTGGCTTGTAAAAGTGCTTTATTGGCCAGGCGTGGTGGCTCACACCTGTAATCCCAGCACTTTGGGAGGCTGAGGCGGGTGGATCACAAGGTCAGGAGTTGGAGACCAGCCTGACCAACATGGAGAAACCCCGTCTCTACTAAAAATACGAAAATTAGCCAGGCATGGTGGTGCATGCCTGTAATCCCAGCTATTCGGGAGACTGAGACGGGAGAATCGCTTGAACCTGGCAGGTGGAGGTTGCAGTGAGCTGAGATCGTGCCAATGCACTCCAGCCTGGGTGACAGAGCGAGACTCCATCTCAAAAAAAAAAAAAAGTGCTTTCGGTATTCAAGTATTATCATAATATGCAAAACACAGGAAAGTTCCTAGGAGAGGGCACAGATGAGGCAGATTTGAGGGCAAAACAGGATTTCACCAGGTGGAGAGGTATATATATATATATACATACATACATGCGTATGTGTGTGTGTGTGTGTGTGTGTGTGTGTGTGTGTGTGTGTGTGTGTGTGTGTGTGTGTGTGTGTGTGTGTGTGTGTGTGTGTGTGTGTGTGTGTGTGTGTGTGTGTGTGTGTGTGTGTGTGTGTGTGTGTGTGTGTGTGTGTGTGTGTGTGTGTGTGTGTGTGTGTGTGTGTGTGTGTGTGTGTGTGTGTGTGTGCGTGTCAGGCGCTGCATTTGTGTCTTAATGCTGCCATTAGAGATTCCCATGAACTTCATGGCTTAAAACAACAGAAATTGATGCTCTCGCAGTGTGAAGACCAGAAGTCTGAAATCAAAGTCCCAGCCCCTCCCCAGGCTATCGGGGCAGAGTTCCCACTTACTCCCCTCTTCCAGTGTCTGGTGGCTCCAGGCATTCCTTGGTTGGTGGCAGCCCCACTCCAAACCCTGCCTCTGTCTTCTCCTCTGTCTGTGTTTTCCCCCTTTCTCTTTCCATAGGGACACAGCATTGGATTTAGGACCCACTGGTTAATCGACAGTGATCTCATCTTGAGATCCTTAATTTAATCACATCTACAGAGAATGTTTTCCAAATAAGGTCACATTCCCAGGTCCCAGGAATTAGAATCTGGACATACCTTGTGGGGGGGCACTACTGAACCCACCGCAGGGAGCTAGAAGGAGTCTGATGTCACAGGGCAGGAGAATAGGGCCCTGGAAAGGTGGAGCAGGTGCGGACCACAAAGGGCCTTGAGCTGAGCAGTGGGGCTGTGTGCCTAAGTGAATGGGGAGGAACACGGTCCGATTTATGACCCGGCTGCTGTGGGGAGGGTGCTGGAATTATGCTTGTAAGAGTTGGCGAGGGTGGGGAGGAGGGGGTACGCCTCACAGTGCAGGAGATGAGGGGCGGGAATGCAGAGGCATCTAGAATGGCTCCCAGGTTCCCTACGTGTGTGGTCTTTGGGAAAAGGCTGTATTAACTTTGGGAAAAGGATGAGTTTGAGGCTCCCAAAGGTGGAGGTGCCCAGGAGTCTGCAGCCCAGACTTCTCCCGGGAGTGGGAACACAATTTGGGAGAGGAAGGTAAAGCAGGGTTGGCGGAAGCTGGCGAGTACCAGTCCCTGCCACCACCACCATTTTATCATGAACAATTGTAAGCACACAGAAAAGTTGAAAGAATTCACAGTGAACACCCGTTCACCTACTGTCTAGCATTCGCGGTGATGATTTTTCTACTCTTGCTTTATCACACACCTGTCCATCTTTCCATCCCTCTGAACATCATCATTCCATCTTGTTTTTGTTGTTGTTGGTTGGTTGGTTGTTTCGAGACAGAGTCTCGCCCTGTCGCCCAGGCTGGAGTGCAATGGCACAATCTGGGCTCACTGCAACCTCCGCCTCCCGGGTTCAAGCAGTTCTCCTGCCTCAGCCTCCCAAGTTGCTGGGACTACAGGCACCCGCCACCACACCCAGCTAGTTTTTGTATTTTTAGTAGAGATGGGGTTTCACCATGTTGGCCAGGCTGGTCTTGAACTCCTAACCTCGTGATCCACCTGCCTTGGCCTCCCAAAGTGCTAGGATTACAGGCGTGAGCCGCCACGTTCAGCCCATCTTATTTTTTATGTATTTCGGAGTAAGTTGCAGAGAGTCGTACACTTCACTCCAGCATGTCACTCACTGGAGCTCAACATTTACTGAAGTGCGTGAATCTGTTTTTGTTCTTGTTTTTGTTTTTGTTTTTTTGAGACGGAGTCTTGCTCTGTCACCCAGGCTGGAGTGCAGTGGCGCGATCTCAGCTCACTGCAAGCCCCGCCTCCTGGGTTCACACCATTCTCCTGCCTCAGCCTCCCAAGTAGCTGGGACAACAGGTGCCCGCCACCACGCCTGGCTAATTTTTTTGTATTTTTAGTAGAGAAAGGCTTCACCATATTGGCCAGTATGGTCTTGATCTCCTGACCTCAGATGATCCCCCCGCCTCGGCCTCCCAAAGTGCTGGGATTACAGGTGTGAGCCCCCATGCCCGGCCCCGTCATCTAGGTTTTAAGCCCTGCATGCATTAGGTATTTGTCCTAATGCTCTCCCTTCCCTTGCCCCCCACCCTCCAACAGGCCCCAGTGTGTGACCTGTTGGTGTGTGACCCTCCATGGGAACAGCAATTTTTAAGGGATGGGTAGAGAAAGAAGATTTCGCCAAGGAGCCTGAGAAGGACGGTGACAGTGACAGGAAGAGCACCAAAGTGGGGACGTCAGGGAAAATCACCTGTGTCAGTTACCTTAGGTTTGACTGCAGATAATAGAAAAACCATGTAACAGAGGCTCAAATCGCATTTGGCACTTTTTCTTTCTTTTATGTAAAAACGTCCCGCAGTAGACCTTCCTGGGGTGGGCTCCACTGCGCCATCAGTGACCTGGACTTCCAGCTTTCTGCTCAGCCGTCTTCAGTGGTGGCTTCTATCCTCGGCTCACCTCATGGTTCAGGATGGCTGCTGGGGCTCCAGCCATCCCATCAACTCTCCAAACCAGCAACAGAAGGAGGAACAAGAGCAGTGTGGGTAGTGTACCTTTCGGCTAAATCAGTCTTTTTCAGCAGCTTCCTGCAAGTTCCACACATATCCATGTAACATCTCGTTGGCCAGAACGTAATCATATGGCTCACACCATCAGGAAAGGTGTCTTTGAACTAGCCGCTGGGTGCACTGCCACTCTGAATACAGTAGGATTTCTGTTAGTCGGCGGGGAAATGGATATTTGCTGCCAGCAGCCTTGTCTGCCTTTTCTTCTTTGAGATCTGGTGCCCAAGCCGCTGTCTGCTCAGCATACCCACCTGTGGCCGTCAGAGACTGAAGCCTGTGCTGAGTAGTCCCATCTTCCTCCCCCAGGGTTCCTGCCTTCTCCGAGGGTTGGTTTCCCCATCTTTTCTCTACCCCTTTTCCTGGTTGGAGTCTCCTGGGCTCTCACGGTTTTGTAGGGGCAGAAATGAAAGGGGAAGGCCCTGGAAATGTTTGCAGGCCAAGCCCTTTTGCTGCCCCTGGGCCTCCTCCCACCAGCACCCCGTCCTCAGGCCCCCCGTGTTCAGCTCCATGGTCAGCCCCCCTTAACCAGGAGGGATATGGAAGGGGACTTCTCTGGAGTGAGATTCAGAGGGAAAGGGAGGGCATTTTGGGACCTGGGTTCAGATCCTGTGACCTTCGGCAATTGTATGTAAATTGGGGAAAATAAGAACTGGCTCCCCGCGAAACGTCCAGGCTGGAAGGAGGAGGGGATGGCAGGGCCTGTGGTCCTCTGCTCTGATCAGGATGAACTGTGCACATGGGGAGACTGGCAGAGACCTTCAGCCGCCTTCCCTGCCGTCTCTTCCCCCCGTTGCTCTTGGACGATCTCCCAAGTGTGTGGGGTCCATTCCTGCACCCCTGGGAATTGGTCAGCGTATGGGAGAGTCTGCTTGGCTGGCTGGAATCTAAACTGTGGGCGAGGCCGGGGTCCACTGTTGCTTATTTTCCCTGGCCTTGACTCCAGGCACCAACAGGGCAGCCTGGAGCCTCCTGGAGAGGAGGAGGGAGGAGGGAGGAGGGAGGGGCCGGCAGGAGGCTGCCCTCCATCCCCTCCTGTGTTTCTGCAGAGTGAGGGGGTCTCACCAAATGGCCAGGCCCTTCACGGAGCCAGACTCAGGCCAGCTGGGTGCCGCTGTGCCTCTTCCTCCTCCCCCTGGAAGGACCAGTCAGTTCACGTCCTGCCAGCCACAGACACAAGTGTCATGGTCTCCAGGGCACTGGGCCTTATGTCATAGGTATGTGGCGTACACGCATCTCAGTGGGAGGGCGTCCTGGGTCCTGCCCAGGTGCGTGGCGTACACGCAGCTCACTGGTAGGCATCCCTGGGTCCTGTGGTTCTTCATACACAAGCCTGTCTAGGGAAAAAACTAGTCCATGTCCCCTGGCAGCTGAATGGGGCATTGGCTCAGGGATGAGGAGAGGCAGCCGACAGAAGCAGGTGCAGTGAGCCTGGGGGAAGCGCTCGGCTGCCAAAAGGCCAGATTGGGCAGAGCGTGGCTATGGCCAGGCGTCCCGGTGACCTGTTGACACCATTCTCCAGTTGCTGGTTGCCTGTGGGCCGGTGTGTTGTGACAGAAGAGGAAAGAGCTGGGGCCCCCGTGGAGAACTTGGCTGGCTGGGACTTGGCTGAAGCCTCAGACCTGAGACAGACGGTGCGATCCTCTGCTCATTCATTCTCTCCACGCACTTTCCCCGAGAGCCTGCCACAGGTGGGGTTGTGGGTGCTGGCATGCAGTGATGACTGAGATGCTCACCTCCTGCCCCAGGGGCTCAAGGACAAAGGGGCAGGATTCACTAAGGTGCCAGGGGGCCAGGTGCCATAGGGAGGACGACCTGGAGGAAAGGATGTCTGGGCAGATGGCAGGGCAGGCTCAGCCAGCCTCCCCCATCACACTGTGCAAGATCCGAAGATGCCTGGCCAGGGAGTCCCGCCCGGAAGATACCCAGGGAGGTTTAACAAGTGGACGCCGCCACTGGACAGTCCAGCGCGTAGGAGGCTCCCGCTGGCCCCAAGGCTGCCGGCACGGTGATCTTCGTGGCTCCAGGACGCCCTGCAGTGCCAGCTCCCACTGGCCTGCACGAGTGCTGAAGCTTACCCCTGCTCCACGATGAGTTTGAGAGGGGTGTCCACCTCCCGCTGGCGGCCCCAGCCCAAGGAGGTCCACCATGGCCCCCGGAAGCAACACGGCCACGTTCTCCGTTCCCGGTCAGGGCTGGGGAAGCAAACAGGCCAAGGGGCAGGGACCGGTTTGTGGGAGGGTCCCTCCTATAGCCATGCTGGTGGGTCTGGACGCAGGGGCCTTTCCGAGGCCGCCCTCGTAACCGTTTTGGAAAATGTGAAGCCCTGAGCTGCTGACCTGCACACCCCCCTCGCTGCACTGGCTCAGCCTCCCCTCCCAAGGGGAGTGGGCTCCGTGCCTGGGCTCTGGAGCCCGAGTGGTGCTGGCAGCCCTGGGGGTTAACACGGCTCAACTTCCCGGTCGCCTTTCCTTCCCTCCTCCTCTGAAGGAAGCCCACGTCGGGGTGATGGAAACAGGCGCCGGTTCCGAGGAGTCTGCTGTGAACCCCTGTCCCTGCCAGGCCTGGGCACAGCCTCCTCGCGCACACCCTGCTGCCTTGGGCTCCGTCCTCCATGCAGGGCCTTGTTCTGAGGGCTGAGGGCTCCCCTCCCACACCCCAGAACCTGCCCTGGCCCCCTGGAGGGAGTGGGCTCAGTACAAATGGTACCCAAGGAGGAGGGCCACAGGAAGTGACATCGCCCAGCCCCCCCCACCTCCTTATTCCCTATAAAAAGCAAAATGGTGACTCAGAGAGGAGAGTTGGAAGCGTCCTGCCTCCTGCTCCCACTGTTAATTTTTACACTTGGAATTAGGCAGAAGGCAAAGAAAACAGCAGCTTGAAATACGCGGCTGACATGCTCTTCAACGGGTAGCAACAGCAGAGCCGCCCCTCCCCGCCTCCCGGCAGCCCTGAGCTGCTGACCTGCACACCCCCTCGCTGCACTGGCTCAGCCTCCCTCCTCGAGAGGACCCAGGAGAGGACCAGGCTCTCCTCCCCTCTGCGCCCAGGCCAGGCGTGGATGGTGCGGCCTGGACCATGGCAGCCGGGGGCCGCCGCTGGCGCCCACTACGCTACCAGTCCCTGGCAGCTCTGGTGGAAGATTCTCAGTGGCCTTTCTTGTTCCTTGTCTCAGACTTCAGCTACGGGACGGACGAGTACGACGGAGAGGGGAATGAGGAGCAGAAGGGGCCCCCGGAGGGCTCAGAGACCATGCCGTACATCGATGAGTCGCCCACCATGTCCCCACAGCTCAGCGCCCGCAGCCAGGGCGGGGGGGATGGCGTCTCCCCGACTCCACCTGAGGGGCTGGCTCCTGGGGTAGGTACACTGGCTTTTCCTTCTGGGTTTGGGGAGGGGTGACGGGAAGGCCTGGGCGTCGTGGGCCAGGCCCTGCTTGGGTTGATCTGGAGAGATTGGGACTGGAGACATTTGGACCTGGCCGTTCTTGGTGCCTCGTCATCTCATCCTGGCCCTGGACCCCTCTCAGGCTCAGGCTCCCCTCCCCACCTGCTTTGCCGACGCTGCCGCCCCTGTCTCTCCCCCTCTACTA
The DNA here is from genome assembly GCA_023748175.1 of Hoolock leuconedys. NCBI lineage: Eukaryota > Metazoa > Chordata > Mammalia > Primates > Hylobatidae > Hoolock > Hoolock leuconedys. Next base: position 868,496 of record JAKGGE010001174.1, on the reverse strand, counting down.
GCCATCTTCTCCCTAGGCCTCCCAGAACCCTCCCTGCCTCTTTCAGCTTTCCCCTGTCAGCCTCCCTCCTCGAGAGGACCCAGGAGAGGACCAGGCTCTCCTCCCCTCTGCACCCAGGCCAGGCAGTGGCTGCATGCGTGGCCCGTGGGCTCCAGGTGTTCAGATGCTGCCCCTGCAAAGCCAGCCTGGGCCTGGTGCTCCCTGTGGGCGCAGTGAGCTGCCCGCTCCAGCCCTCCTCTGTTCACTTTGGAAGGGAACAAACTCTGATGGCGTCCACCTCTCCTTGTTGACAGAGACGAGAGCTCTGCTCCAGAGAGAAGCGTTGTAGAAGGAATATTAAGTATGTGCTCTGAGATAGGCCAGGGATAGAAACTGTGGAGGGTTTGCAGTCCTTGTCATTAACGTGTTCCTGGCGACAGGGACTGAGGCTGTCTGAGCGCAGCTTGTGTGTGCGCGTCGGAGACACATGAACGAGCAGAACAGAGATTCTGGAGGGTTGTTTGCCTGGAGCTGGCGGGGGAGAAGAATCCAAGCTGGTCCTCTGTGGGGGGTGTGTGTTGCAGGGGGCGGTGGGAGTGCCCCATCCTTGCTTGGTCCAGCTCGTCTGGGTGTGTTTTGTGGGGGGTCTCCGTTCTGCCTTCTGACGTCCCCAGAGGAGCAATCGCTGAGATGCCATGGGCTGCCTCTTCTTCCTCCAGGGGCTAGTGCCCCCCACTCCAGCTGAGGCCGCCTGAACCCTCCCATTCTTGAGAACCCCCTGCTCCTTCCCTCGCCAGCCTCCCTGGCCACCCTCCACCCCCCACAGAGCTCTCACCCCCTCTTCACACCCCGGGGTGGCTGTTATGGCCTTTGGCAACAAGGGCCTTGGCAACGGGCTTCCCACTTGGGGGAAGCCACATTGTTGCCATGGCAACAGAGGCCGAGGCCGAGTTTAGCGGCAGCCCAGCCGTGCACGTTTTGGAAGGGCTGGCAGGGGGCAGGTGGGAGGCAGGGGGTCCGGTGAGGGGTTGGTCAGTGTTGGGCCCTCCACAGCCGGCATCCTGGGGTGTTGTTGCCCTGCCCTAAGATGGGAGGTGGGTTAGAGACAAGCGTCTCGGACCTGCAGGGGCAGGTTTTTTGCCCTGGTCCCCTGGAGGCATTGGGCTCAGGGTACAAATAGTAACCCAGGGAGGCAGAGCAGGTGTTCAGGGACCTGAACGGGGGCCAACCAGGGGAGAGCAAGGAGGAGAAGACTCTCGCTCCCATCTCTGCCTTCAGCTGTCAGACCACAGCAGGGCTCAGAGCCCCGCCCGGGGGGACTCAGCTCTACCCCACTGTGAGCAGCTGTAGGAAGATGCTGCGGAATCCCGGTGTAGGGCCAGGGTCTTTGCCGCTGCCTGTCCCCGCGCCACCTCCCTCTTTGCTCCCTGTTCCTGTGCCCTGTCCTTGTCACGTGACCACCACGGCTGGCGTCCCTGTCGATTTTCCGATTCCTTGGTGCTGGCAGATGCCTTCTCTCGGGAGACAGATCACGGGCGTCACGCACAGATGCCCCCGCCTGGTGCTCCGGGGCTTCGGGGCAGAACTTGACTTGGTGGCTGTGCGTCTTGCTTGGTGGCTCACGAGGGACCCACTTGGCTTGAGGACCTTGAAATCCAGAGATGCTAGAGTGACAGCCCCCTGAAGTGCTTGTGGCCCCAGGGTTGATGTTTACACCATCGGCTAGAAGCCACGCAAGGCAGGAGTAGGGAGCCCTTGTCCAGCCTGGGGATCGTCCCGGCAAAGGTCCCATCCGCGCACCTGCCTTACCTCGTCGGGGAGCGTGTCTGCCCTTTCCGCTGGGTCACCGGCCCCACCTAGTGGACTCTGCAGGTATTGCTGTTTACACGGGGTGCCTGGAGGGAGCTGACGCCCCTTCCTGAGTACTTGGGGATGTTTTGGTTAAAAATACTATTAATAAAGGACCGAGGTTTCTGTGGCTTGGCTGTGCTTATTTGGCCAAACAGGTCCCCTCCCCTACCAGGCTTCCTGCTGGGGCCTTGGGAACAGAGGGGACTTCTGGACCAAATCAGACAATTGTTCTAGATACTCAGATATCTGGCTTCTGGCACCGCCTGATCGCTGAGCCATCCACGCCCAAATATGCAGCCAACGGGAAGCCCAAGGTTGAGTCTTTGTGTTAGTCAGTGTTCTTTAGAGAAACAAAACCAGTAGGGTGTGTGCGTTATCTGTATCTATGTCTACGTGCGAAGAAAAGTATTAGAAGGAACTGATTCAGGTGATTATGGAGGCTTAGAGGTCCTAATCTCTGCAGTCAATTGCTGGAGACCCAGAACAGCCAATACTAGTTCCAGTCCAAGTGCAAAGGCCTGAGAGCTAGGAGAGCCAGGGATGTAAATTCCAGCTCAAAAGCCAGTGGACTCGAGGCTCAGGAAGAGCCAGTGTTTCAGTCTGAGTCCAGAGGGAGGAGGAGGTCAACATCGCAGCTCACGCTCCAGTAGTCAGGGGAGAGGAGCTTCCTCTTATTCTGCCTTTTTGTTGATTCAGGTGTTCAGTGGATTGGATGAGGCCCACCTACACTGGGAGGACTCTGTTTTACTCAGTCCACCAATACACATATCAACCTCATTGCAAACGCCTTACAAATATGTCCGGATTAATGTTTGGACAAGTATTTGGGCACCTTGTGGCCTAGTCAGGTTGACCTAGAAAATGAAGTGTCACACTATTATCCCCTCAGCTGCCCAGGATGGAAAGCAGATAAGCTTTGCACAGATAAAAATCTATTACTCTCAGGCTGGGCGCGGTGGCTCACGCCTGGAATCCCAGCACTCTGGGAGACTGAGGCAGCCAGATTACCTGAGGTCAGGAGTTTGAGACCAGCCTGGCCAACATGGTGAAACCCTGTCTCTACTAAAAATACAAAAATTCCGGGCCAACCCAAAAATTAGCCGGGACCTGTAATCCCAGCTACTCAGGAGGCTGAGGTGGGAGAATGGCGTGAACCCGGGAGGCAGAAGTTGCAGCGAGCCGAGATCTCGCCACTGCACTCCAGCCTGGGTGACAAAGCGAGACTCCGTCTCAAGATAAGAGAATCTACTACTCTTTAGCTGTGAGACACTGGGCAAATGTCCTCATACCGCTGATCCTCAGTTTCCTCGTCTCTAAAGAGCTCTAACTCCCCTGAAAGGTAGTGGGGAGGAGGCCCCACTGTGAGCAGCTCTCAGACCACAGCAGGGCTCAGAGCCCTGCCTGGGGGACTCAGCTCCCATCCCACTGTGAGCAGCTGCAGGAAGATGCTGCGGAATTTCAGCATTGGGGAGGCCTGCGGCATCGGGCCTGGCTCACCAAAGTGCACAGCCCTTGGCCACCAGGGCCCACAAGCCTTTTCTCACCAGGTTAGAGGGCTGGGGGGCCAAGAGCATTGCAAAGACCAAGTCTGATCAGTATCTGCTGCACGATGACCGAATCTGCTTTTGCAATCAACCTCCTTTCTGCCACATGGGGTGGCCCCGGGTGAAGCCAGGTCTCTGTGGTCTTGGCAGGACATGCTCCTCTCTCCCCAACACGCCCTTCCACAGCCTTGCTCTCTGCCTTTGTCTTCGTTTGTGTCCCCAAGACATGCATCCCACAGAGGTACTAGGGCGAAACCTGAAACCCTGCCCCACAAAACCTGCCCAAGTCCAGGCTGAGCAGGGCAGCACGGCAGGGCCAGGGCCAGGCCCACAGACCACTGGTGGCTCCATTCAGCTGAGAGGGCCCGGTTTCACTCTGAGAAGGAAGGAAGGGCCAGGACTCATCTCAGCTGACAAGTGGGGGTGTAGGTTCCTAAGCCAGGACCATGGTCTTACAGAAAATCCGACTCAGGCCACAGACTCCTCTGTCTGCTTCCCTCTTGGGAAACTTAGTAAAAAGGGGCCACAAGGCAGAGAGAAGAACTGGATTTTGTCCCCACTCTACCACTGTCTCACTGTGTGGCCTGAGGGGTGTCACTCACCACTCCCCACCCAGAGCTGCAGTTTGCTCATCTGTAGAGTGAAGACACTGAGAATTTCCTCCCTCCTGACCTCACAGGGCTCAAACCTCACAGCTGTTGTGAGGTTTCTGTGAGATGGTATTTGGCAGGATGCTTTGTCAATGTAAAATCGAAACGGGTTTAGACTCCAGCCTGCAGGAGAACCCAAAGATAAGGGTGGAGGCGAATTGAAATCCTCACCATTGGCCGGGCACGGTGGCTCACGCCTGTCATCCCAGCACTCTGGGAGGCCGAGGTGGGTGGGTCACCTGAGATCAGTAGTTCAAGACCATCCTGGCCAGCATGGTGAAACCCCATCTGTACTAAAAACATACACAAAAAATTAGCTGGGTGTGGTGGCAGGTGCCTGTAATCCCAGCTACTTGGGAGACTGAGGCAGAAGAATTGCTAGAACCCAGTGGGGGCAGAGGTTGCAGTGAGCTGAGATCGCGCCATTGCACTCCAGCAGCCGGGGGGACAGAGCGAGATGCCATCTCAAAAGAAAAAGGAAAAATAAATCATCATCATTGTCCCTGTGATCCTCTTCTTCCTCTTCCCCCTCATCACAGCTGCTTAGAGAGGCTTGTGCTGAACCTTTCGTGTGTGGTTTCATTTAAGACCCTCAACAACTCTATGAAGTAGGTGCTATAACCATCTCCACATTACAGGTGCGAAAACTGAGGCTCAGAGCATATTGCTGGGAAGAACTCAGGCTCAGGCAATAACGCTGGGAAGAACTCAGGCTCAGGGATAACGCTGGGAAGAACTCAGGCTCAGGGTTAATGCTGGGAAGAACTCAGTCTCAGGGATAACACTGGGAAGAACTCAGGCTCAGGATAATGCTGGGAAGAACTCAGGCTCAGGGTTAACACTGGGAAGAACTCAGGCTCAGGGATAATGCTGGGAAGAACTCAGGCTCAGGGATAATGCTGGGAAGAACTCAGGCTCAGGCACAATGCTGGGAAGAACTCAGGCTCAGGGATAATGCTGGGAAGAACTCAGGCTCAGGCAATAATGCTGGGAAGAACTCAGGCTCAGGCAATAACACTGGGAAGAACTCAGGCTCAGGGTTAATGCTGGGAAGAACTCAGGCTCAGGGATAATGCTGGGAAGAACTCAGGCTCAGGGATAACACTGGGAAGAACTCAGGCTCAGGGATAATGCTGGGAAGAACTCAGGCTCAGGGATAATGCTGGGAAGAACTCAGGCTCAGGCACAATGCTGGGAAGAACTCAGGCTCAGGCAATAATGCTGGGAAGAACTCAGGCTCAGGCACAATGCTGGGAAGAACTCAGGCTCAGGGATAACGCTGGGAAGAACTCAGGCTCAGGGTTAATGCTGGGAAGAACTCAGACTCAGGGATAATGCTGGGAAGAACTCAGACTCAGGGATAACACTGGGAAGAACTCAGGCTCAGGCAATAACACTGGGAAGAACTCAGGCTCAGGGATAACACTGGGAAGAACTCAGGCTCTGGGATAACACTGGGAAGAACTCAGGCTCAGGGATAACACTGGGAAGAACTCAGGCTCAGGGATAACACTGGGAAGAACTCAGGCTCAGGGATAACGCTGGGAAGAACTCAGGCTCAGGGATAATGCTGGGAAGAACTCAGGCTCAGGGATAACACTGGGAAGAACTCAGGCTCAGGGATAACACTGGGAAGAACTCAGGCTCAGAGATAATGCTGGGAAGAACTCAGGCCCAGGCAATAATGCTGGGAAGAACTCAGGCTCAGGGATAATGCTGGGAAGAACTCAGGCTCAGAGATAATACTGGGAAGAACTCAGGCTCAGGGATAACGCTGAGAAGAACTCAGGCTCAGGCAATAATTCTGGGAAGAACTCAGGCTCAGGAATAACACTGGAAAGAACTCAGACTCAGGGCTGGGAGGAACTCAGGCTCAGGGCTGGGAGGAACTCAGGCTCAGGGTTAACACTGGGAAGAACTGCAGCCTCCTCTTCCCTTTGTTGGTCTCTTCTGAAGGCTTGGGGCTTGGGATTCGAGGTTGCTGGTAGGTGAGTGAAGAGGCAGCATGGGAGCCAGGAACTCCTGAGATGGTGCCCACTCCACTCCCTCCTGACTGCTCCCGACCTGGGTTGTGTGGGTCAGGGATGCCCATGGTGGAGTCAGGGACTCCTCGAGTTTCAACCTCCACCCCCAGCAGCCGGCCCCTGCATTTCTCCCCTTCCTGGATCTTGGGTCCCTGCTGCAAAGAGAAGGACACGAGCTGGACCCTCCCATGTGCCAGGTGCTGTGTTAGGAGCCCAGGGGCTTCTCTGCCAGCCAAGTCCTCCGGCCATGGGGCTGCCCCCGTTTAGTAGATGAAGACAGTGAGGCTCAGGGTGGCTCCTGGGCTTGTCCCAGTTGGGAAGGAGGTGAGTTGGAAGTAGGTAGACTAGTACCTTGGTTGTGACCCTGGGTCCCGTCATCGCTGGCTCCCCTGTCCTCTCTGGCCCTCCTACGTTCACACCTGGCTGGGATCTTGCTCACCTCTCCACACTGTTAATCTTCTCTGATGAATCACACTTGGCTGGCCTGGCTCATCCCACAGCTCTCACCCCCCATCTGGGATCTCCGTCTCCCAGCTAGCTAGCAGCCCTAGAGGTGGTGCCATAATTACCCCCATTCTATAGATGAGGAAACGGAGGCACAGGGAGCCTAGATGACGTGCCCAGGTCACACAGTTGGCAAGAGGCAGAGCTGGGGATCACATCCAGAGTGCAGGAGAGTTTTCTTTTTTTTTTTTTTTTTTTTTTTTTTTTTTTTTTTTTTTTTTTTTTTTTTTTTTTTTTTTTTTTTTTTTTTTTTTTTTTTTTTTTTTTTTTTTTTTTTTTTTTTTTTTTTTTTTTTTTTTTTTTTTTTTTTTTTTTTTTTTTTTTTTTTTTTTTTTTTTTTTTTTTTTTTTTTTTTTTTTTTTTTTTTTTTTTTTTTTTTTTTTTTTTTTTTTTTTTTTTTTTTTTTTTTTTTTTTTTTTTTTTTTTTTTTTTTTTTTTTTTTTTTTTTTTTTTTTTTTTTTTTTTTTTTTTTTTTTTTTTTTTTTTTTTTTTTTTTTTTTTTTTTTTTTTTTTTTTTTTTTTTTTTTTTTTTTTTTTTTTTTTTTTTTTTTTTTTTTTTTTTTTTTTTTTTTTTTGAGACAGACTCTCACTCTGTCACCCAGGCTGGAGTGCAGTGGCATGATCTCGGCTAACTGCAGCTTCCCCTTCCTGGGTTCAAGTGATTCTCCTGCCTCAGCCTCCCAAGTAGCTAAGATTACAGGCACACACCACCACACCCGGCTAATTTTTGTATTTTTAGTACAGATGGGGTTTCACCATGTTGACCAGGCTGGTCTTGAACTCCCAACCTCAGGTGATCTGCCTGCCTCGGCCTCCCAAAGTGCTGGGATTACATGCGTGAGCCACCTCACCCGGCCTATGTATTTTATTTTTTTGAGACAGACTATCCCTCTGTCACCCAGGCTGGAGTGCAATGGCATGATCTCGGCTAACTGCAGCTTCCCCTTCCTGGGTTCTAGTGATTCTCCTGCCTCAGCCTCCCAAGTAGCTGGGATTACAGGCACCCACCACCATGCTTGGCTAATTTTTTGTATTTTTAGTAGAGACGGGATTTCACCATATTGGTGAGGCTGGTCTTGATCTCCTGACCTCAGGTGATCTGCCCGCCTCGGCCTCCCGAGTGCTGGGATTACAGGCGTGAGCCACTGCATCTGGCCAAATTAGCTTTATGTAGTTGAACTATGTATATGATTTTGGAGTGACTTGTGCTAGAACAGAGAAAGAGGAGGCAGAGGGAGGAGCAAGGGGATCTGGAAGGTGACGAATCTGGTTCCATCAGTGGCTGTAGTTAGTGGCTGCACCTGCCCTGGCACTTGCCCTTTGGTGTCAGTTCCCATTGGCCGAAGAGCTACTGAGCTTCATACAATCTGGAGATGGGGCTTGAGTTTCTGCCAGGAAAGCTGGGAGAGCCAGGGAGAAGCCGAGAGGCAGGAGAAAGTGCTTCAAGCCGTGGACCTGCCTCTGTTAAAGGCCTGGAAGTGAGAACGTGCCAGGCCCTTTGAGAGGTTACTGTCAACAGTGAGATGGGTGAGTCATCAGCTGGGGCCCCACGGCCCTTGTTTGGGCTGGCTTGGTGGCTTCCTGCTGGGCACAGAGTGAGCAGTGTTTTAGAAAAAGTCATCTGATGTCAGCGGGAGGGATGCAGGATGAATGTCCTATCACACCTGGCCTGAAATCCTTCAGCACCTTCCCTTCGCCTATAGGGCCCCCCTTCGCTTCGCCTATAGGACCCACCTTCCCTTTGCACAGCTGTCAAGGCCTTGTCTGACCTGACCCCTGGACCCCCTGCCTACCCCTGTGGCCTCAGGACCAACTCCCTGCTAGAATGTGAACTCTCATGAGACAGAGATTTTGTCGGTTTTGTAACAAAACTTTTGCTCATTGCGGTCTCTGGTGCCTAGAACTATGCCTGGCACACAGCAGGTGCTCAGTAAATATTAGCTGAATGAATGCATGAACCAGCCAGACTAAACTCATGTCATTGTGCCTCACACAGTCTCTCTCCTGTCTGTTCCCCAGTCCCACCGGCATCTCTAACCACTGCTTTTTTTTTTTTTTGAGACGGAGTCTCTCTCTGTCACCCAGGCTAGAGTGCAGTGGTGTGATCTCGGCTCACTGCAACCTCTGCCTCCTGGGTTCAAGCGATTCTCCTGCCTCAGCCTCCCTAGTAGCTGGGACTACAGGCACCCACCAACCATGCCTAGCTAATTTTTGTATTTTTAGTAGAGGCGGAGTTTCACCGTGTTAGCCAGGATGGTCTCCAACTCCTGACCTCGGGTGATCCACCTGCCTCGGCTTCCCAAAGTGCTAGGATGACAGGCCTGAGCCAGTGCAGCCAGCCATAATTTTTTTTTTTTTTTTTTTGAGACAGGGTCTTGCTCTGTCGCCCAGACTAGAGTGCAGTGGTGCGATCTCAGCTCATTGCAACCACTGCCTCCCAGGTTCAAGGAATTCTTGTGCCTCAACCTCCAGAGTAGCTGGGATTACAGGCCTGTGCCACCACTCCTGGTTAATTTTTGTATTTTTAGTAGAGGCGGAGTTTCACCGTGTTAGCCAGGATGGTCTCCAACTCCTGACCTCGGGTGATCCACCTGCCTCGGCTTCCCAAAGTGCTAGGATGACAGGCCTGAGCCAGTGCAGCCAGCCATAATTTTTTTTTTTTTTGAGACAGGGTCTTGCTCTGTCGCCCAGACTAGAGTGCAGTGGTGCGATCTCAGCTCATTGCAACCACTGCCTCCCAGGTTCAAGGAATTCTTGTGCCTCAACCTCCAGAGTAGCTGGGATTACAGGCCTGTGCCACCACTCCTGGTTAATTTTTGTATTTTTAGTAGAGACGGGTTTCACCGTGTTAGCCAGGATGGTCTCCAACTCCTGACCTCGGGTGATCCACCTGCCTCGGCTTCCCAAAGTGCTAGGATGACAGGCCTGAGCCAGTGCAGCCAGCCATAATTTTTTTTTTTTTTTTTTTTGAGACACGGTCTTTCTCTGTTGCCCAGTCTGGAACACGGTAGCACAAACACAGTTCATTGCAGCCTCAACATCCTGGCCCAAGCAATCCTCCTGCCTCAGCCTCCCAAGAAGCCAGGCCCACAAGAGCATGCCACCACACTCAGCTAATTGTTTTTTAAAATTTTTGTAGAGATGAGGTCTTGCCATGTTGCCCAGCTGGTCTCAAACTCCTGGGCTTGAGTGATCCTCCTGCCTCGGCCTCCCAAAGTGTTGGGATTTCAGGCGTGAGCCACTGCACCCGGCCTATATGTATAGTTTATTCGTGGACAGAAATAAGGAAAAATGTATAACTAACTCTTAGAGGCTCCCTCTGTCAGAGGGAACCAGAGGGTACTTTCTCTTTCTATATTATGTGTCTACAGAGTTAGAATTGTTAGTGATGTAACAGGAAAATAAAGAAGTTAAAAAAGAAGTGCCACGATTGGGAACGTATAGTGGGCTCTGAGGGCACCAGCGGGCACATCTGATGCAGCCAACGGGGAGTCACGGGAGGCTCCCTGGAGGAGGTGACGTTTAAAGTCGAATCTAAAAATGAGCAGCGGGCCGGGTGCCATGGCTTACACCTGTAATCTCAGCACTTTGGGAGGCTGAGGCAGGTGGATCACCTGAGGTCAGGGGTTCGAGACCAGCCTGGCCAACATGATGAAACCCCATCTCTACTAAAAATACAAAAATTAGCCGGGCGTGGTGGTGGGTGCCTGTAATCCCAGCTACTTGGGAAGCTGAGGCAAAAGAATGGGTTGAACCGAGGAGGCAGAGGTTGCAATGTGCTGAGATGACGCCATCGCACTCCAGCCTGGGTGACAGAGTGAGACTCCGTCTCAAAAAAAAAAAAAAAAAAAATCGCAATAGGTGTTTCCATGTTATCCCTTCCAGAAAAGTGGCACCTCAGCTGAATGGCACCTCAGCTACAGAGTTCTGACACTGCTCTCCTCCCCAGTATGGCCCTGCCCCTCCCTTGACACTGCCTTGGGAGTCAGTCACCAGGTCAGTCTGTTCCCGAGACTGTCAGCTCCGCGAGTGTAGGCACGGGGTCCCCTGTCTGTGGCTGCATTCCGAATGCTAGCACAGTGCCTGGTGCACAGCAGGCGGTTAACAAATGCTTGCTGATTGGGTCAGGCGGTTAACAAACGCTTGCTGATTGGGTCAGGCGGTTAACAAATGCTTGCTGATTGGGTCAGGCGGTTAACAAATGCTTGCTGATTGGGTCAGGTGGTTAACAAATGCTTGCTGATTGGGTCAGGCGTTAACAAATCCTTGTTGATTGGGTCAGGGAAGGAGGGAATGGAGGGTGGGTGTGGGGGAAGACTGTCTTTGGGGAGTCAACCATTGGAGACTGAGATTTAGACTTGATGGTGTCAGAAATCTCAGTGGCTGCGAAAGATTTCAAACATTAGCTGGCTGTGGTGTGTGCTTGCGGTCCCAGCTGCTCAGGAGGCTCAGGTGGGAGGATCACATGAGCCTAGGAGGTCAAGGCTGCAGTGAGCCATGTTTGTGTCACTGCACTCCAGCCTGGGTGACAGAACAAGACCCTGTCTCAAAAAAAAAAAAAAAGTCTCAGTGGGTGCCCCATTCATTGCCCTTGCGGGAGTTTATGCCCCTCACCCTCTACAGTGCTGTTCAGGCCACTTCTCCAAGTTCATCATCTGTCCTCTAGCAAGCAGTGCTTCTTAACCTACCTTCCTTCCTCCTTTCCTTCCTCCCTTCCTCCCTTCCTCCCTCTCTTCCTCCCTCTCTTCCTCCCTTTCTCCCTCCCTTCCTCCCTCCCTCAAGACAGAGTCTGGCTCTGTTGCCCAGGCTGAAGTGCAGTGGTGCGATCATAGCTCATTGCAGCCTCCAACTCTTGAGCTCAAACGATCCTCCCGCCTCAGCCTCCTGAGTACCTGAGATTTCAGGTGCATCACTGCACCCGGGTTGCTGAAGCTGCTTAACCCTTTCCTTTCGGGCCTTCTCCTCTTTGCCTGGAAACCATTCCCTATTTCCAGATGCTGCTCAGAAGCCACTGTCCTGTGAAGCTTTCACTCTCAGGCAGCGTTAGTGCCACTGTCCTCCGTCCCCAGGGTGGCTGGTAAACGAGAACACTGCCTCGTGTGTTCACACGTCCTCACCCCAGACGGATGGAGAGCCTGCGAGCGGCAAGGGCCCGGTCTCCCAGCCTTGTATGTGTGTCATGCCAGGCCTTTTCTGGGTATGAATGAATGAACAGACGGATGGACAGACAAGATCAGAGCCAAAGTGGGGAAGTACGTGTGGTCGTGTGGGTGTAAGAGGCTCTAAAGCTTGGTCGGGTGGTGGCTTTGGAAAAGGAAAAGAAGGAAGAACCGAAGGACTTGGTAAAAGGGATGTGGGGGTTGAGGGAAGGAAGACTCGCAAGATGGCGGCCGCACTAACAGAAGTGGAAACCCGGAAGGGGAAGCTGTTTCAGGAGGAGGAAGGGTCGTTTGGTCCGGACATGTGGAGTGGAAGGGCTGTTGCTGGGGCTTCCAAGTGAGGAGACCCAGTGGCCCGGGCAGGTGCTAGACCTAGAGCCCAGCAAGACACCGGGGCTGGAGCTGGCAGCGGGCCGCCATTGGCCTGGAAGGGAGAAGGGATGCTTCTCTGGGGGAAGGGAGCAGAGGGCTGAGGCTGGGCCCAAGCAAGTGACTCCACATTTACAGGAGGTGGGAGAATGAAGGGCCAGCCCACACCAGAGAGTGGTCGGGGCAGCGCCTGCCTCAACAGGGCAGCTGAGGGCTTGGAGAAACTCTAGACTGCAGAGGCCAAAGAGTCGGAGAGGGAGGCCTCTGGCTTACGGAATAAACCGTTTTGGGGGCCTCTGAAGCAGGCTGCTTCTATGGAGAACATTAGGAGCCAGGCCGAGGCAGACGGAGTGTGGAGCTCAGGTCCAGGGCTGGCTCAGGGCATTTGTAAGGGAAGGGGAGGGAAGCTGTGGGGACCGGTGAGTCACTTCCCCTCCAGGGGGGCACAGAGGGCCTGTGAGTGGGTGCTGCTCAGAAGAGGTGGGGGTCCTGGTCTCTGCAGCGCCTGTGAGTGGGGGCTGCTCAGAGGAGGTGGGGGTCCTGGTCTCTGCAGCCTGTGAGTGGGGGCTGCTCAGAGGAGGTGGGGTCCTGGTCTCTGCAGCCTGTGAGTGGGGGCTGCTCAGAGGAGGTGGGGTCCTGGTCTCTGCAGCCTGTGAGTGGGGGCTGCTCAGAGGAGGTGGGGTCCTGGTCTCTGCAGCCTGTGAGTGGGGGCTGCTCAGAGGAGGTGGGGTCCTGGTCTCTGCAGCCTGTGAGTGGGGGCTGCTCAGAGGAGGTGGGGTCCTGGTCTCTGCAGCCTGTGAGTGGGGGCTGCTCAGAGGAGGTGGGGTCCTGGTCTCTGCAGCCTGTGAGTGGGGGCTGCTCAGAGGAGGTGGGGTCCTGGTCTCTGCAGCCTGTGAGTGGGGGCTGCTCAGAGGAGGTGGGGTCCTGGTCTCTGCAGCCTGTGAGTGGGGGCTGCTCAGAGGAGGTGGGGTCCTGGTCTCTGCAGCCTGTGAGTGGGGGCTGCTCAGAGGAGGTGGGGTCCTGGTCTCTGCAGCCTGTGAGTGGGGGCTGCTCAGAGGAGGTGGGGTCCTGGTCTCTGCAGCCTGTGAGTGGGGGCTGCTCAGAGGAGGTGGGGTCCTGGTCTCTGCAGCCTGTGAGTGGGGGCTGCTCAGAGGAGGTGGGGTCCTGGTCTCTGCAGCCTGTGAGTGGGGGCTGCTCAGAGGAGGTGGGGTCCTGGTCTCTGCAGCCTGTGAGTGGGGGCTGCTCAGAGGAGGTGGGGTCCTGGTCTCTGCAGCCTGTGAGTGGGGGCTGCTCAGAGGAGGTGGGGTCCTGGTCTCTGCAGCCTGTGAGTGGGGGCTGCTCGGAGGAGGTGGGGGTGCTGGTCTCATCAGTGCCTGTGAGTCGGGGGGGGGGTGCTGCTCAGAGGAGGTGGGGGTCCTGGTCTCTGCAGCGCCTGTGAGTGGGGGCTGCTCAGAGGAGGTGGGGGGTGCTGGTCTCAGCACCTGTGAGTTGGGGGGCTGCTCGGAGGAGGGGTGCTGCTCTGAGGAGGGGGATCCTGGTCCCTGTGACTGGGGAGCCCACGGCTCGTGGGCAGGACCGTGGTGGCACCGCGCTCCTGCTGGGGGGGCAGGTCAGGCCTGTCTGTTGCAAAGCCTGACTCCTCCAGCGGCGGCCGGGACGCGGCTGTGGCTTCTGGGCAGGCCGGGGCCTCCCCTCCGGAAGGGGGCTCCGGCGCATCGGGACTCCGGGGTGGCTCTGGGGGTCGCCCCTGCACGCCGGGCTCCTGGCTCGGCCGCGCGCGGGGAATGAAGCTGCGTCTGGGAAGCGGCCTCCCCCCTCCACCCCACCCCACCCCGGCCAGGCCGCGGCCTCCTCGCTCCTCCTCTGCCGCAGAAGCCTCCGCCAGCCGCGGCCCCGCAACCCCAGAGGACGGGCGGCTCCACCTCGCGACGCGCGTTTCCTGTGTGTTCGGAGCGAGCGCGAGCCCTGGAGCCTGGGAAGGGCGGGCCCTGCGGGGCCAGGAGCGGGGCCGGGCGGGACACGGAGGAGGGCGCTGGGCCCCGCTGTGCCGCGGGTTCGCCTCCACCACGGGCCGGGCACGGCGTCAGGCGCTGCCCGGGCCTTGCTCCCCCTTTCGCCGGGCGAGGACGCGCGAGGCGGCGGCGGCGGAGCGGGGCGGACTAGGTCCGGGATGCAGTCCCGGGTCAGGAGCCCCAGGCCGGGCGCGCGGGTGTAGACCTGCCCCCCCTCCTGCCCGCCTCCTCCCTCCTCCCTCCTCCCGCCGCCGCTGCGTGGACCCCGCTTCCTGTCTGCCCTCCGCGGGCTCCGGCTGCCATGGAGGAGGAAGAGGAGGCGATAAGCTTGCTGGACAAGGTTCTGGAGGACGAAGATGTGTTTCTCCTGGAGGAGTGCGAGCTGGGAACCCCGACCAGCCCCGGCTCAGGGTCCCCCTTCCTGGTGGCTGTGAAGGTGGGAGCGTGACACGCCCTGGGCGCTGGGGGGGGCCGGGCCGGCGCTGCCGAAGGTGCGCGGGAGAAATGGCTGATGGGGGCGCAGAGCGCGCGGCCGGGTGGAAGCCCTCGGCGGAGTCCGCGAGGGTCCCGGCCCCGGCAGCTGTTCCCGGGGGAGAGGGGCGGGCCTGCCTCCCCGACCGGTGTCCTCGGGGGAGTGGCTGCCGCCCCCTCCAGGCCAGCCCAGCTCAGGGCTCCGGCGGCTGTGCCAGGAGTCACCTGGCGGGTCTGTCAGCCCGAGCCTCGCCGCCTCCCTGGAGCCGGTGGGCAGGAATCCCCTGTTTCCACGGCAACCGCAAGAGAGGGGCCACCCTCTTCCCAGCCAGGAGACAGGGACTTGGTGTCTCTGAGCTGAGGCAAGAGGGTGTTTGCAAAGGGCAAGAGCCAGAGGTCACTGAGCTTCCTTGAAGGAAAAGCACTGGGTCAGCTGAAGCGGGGGAGGGAACAGCTGGCTTTGGAGGCTCCAGCCAGGTGGGCAGGTGCCCTTCCCGAGGTGGGATAAGCAGGGAGCATCTGCTGGGCCCTGGCCCACCCGCTCTGGGGCTGAGGGTGTTCTCTGCAGCAATGCCCCGTCCTGTAGGAGAGGTTGCCTCCCGGTAGAACTGGAGGGCAGTGGTGGCTGGAATCCCCTTGAGGAGCAGGGCGGCCCCGGAACCACGCCTGCTCTGTGAGTCTGGCCCGGCACACCACAGCGGTCTTCCTTTTTCTCTCCTGGACACACCTCTCAGAGCTTCAGCCTCAGCCTTTTGCTCAACTGCTCTCTTGTTCTGTGTCGAGAAGGGAGGCCCAATGAGGACGCATTTCAGGGAGTTTGCAGACTGCTAAGCGAGGCTGCCTAACCGAGTGCCCATCTGCGGGGCCTAGAAGGCATGTGCAGCGAGCATTGCTGGGGGCGGGAGGCTGTCCCTGAACCTCTCTGGGCCTCCCTGTCCCTCACAGAAGACGGGGATCACAGCCCTGCCCCACCCACTCTACAGTGTGGCTCTGAGGTGGAGCCAGTGGAGGTAAAAATAGATGCAGAACCACGGTAGATGGCTGATGTGTGGAGTATGGGTGGAGCGGTGGCTGCAGGCCTGGGTGGGGAGTGGAGCTGTAGAGTGGCTGGCACCCCACCCCGTGTTCTCTGATCTGGTGCTGGCGTAGGGCCGTGGGGGTAAGTCACGTCTCCTGGTGGGCTCAGGGAGGCCTCTGCACTTAGGGTCTGACCAGCCTCCCCACTAGGAACAGGGTGGGCAGGTCTGCTCGTGAGCCAGGAGTCCAGCTGGGAGTAGCAATGCTGGGACTGGAGGTGTGTGGCCCTCATGGGCCTTCTCTGGGAAGCCCCCCAGCACAGATGTGGGCCCACTCAGAGGCCGCCTCCTGGACCTCCCCTTCTGCTGGACCCTGGTGTATGCCTCAGCTAAGCCCCTATTTCATTCTGCTCAGAACTCTAGATGTTTGCCTCGGCAATTACATCCCATTCTCCTTGAGGACGAGGACCATGTCATATTCATTGCTGAACACTACACAGTGCGTGGTGTGGGGCTGGTGCTAGTGAGAATCTGCACCATGTGTGAGGCCTGCTGGGGCCCACGAAGGGTGCACCAGGTTCCCAGCCTCGCTCCATCTCAGAGGTGTCCTACTGCGTACGGCGGTGGCCCACGGATGCCGAGAGAACCTAAGCACGTGTCACACCTAAAAACGCTGCTTCTCCTGGGTCTCCATGAGCACCTGGATGGGGTCTTCCCCTCTACTTTGCTGCCAGCATGGGAGAAGGGGACCTTTCTTGAATGCTGGGGGAGTTCCAGGCTCCCTGCCTCATCTTGAACACCTAGAATTCCTCCCTCCTCTACCGGCATTGGCCTCAGAGGGAGAAGACAAGCAGGTGGCCACAGAGCGGTGGGAAGAAAGCTCACGGATTCATTCAACAAACACTCTCAGGTTGGGTGCTCTTCAGAGCACCGTGCCTGGCACTGTAGAGACGATGAGAGGAACAAGGCATGAATCTCCCTCACAAGGCGTTCAGAGCAAGGGGCAGGTACAGGGAGTAGGAATAGAGTATTGAAGTAGTCGGGGTGGGCCAGGTGCGGTGGCTCACGCCTGTAATCCCAGCACTTTGGGAGGATGAGGTGGGCGGATCACCTGAGGTCAAGAGTTTGAGACCAGCCTGACCAATATAGTGAAACCACATCTCTACTAAAAATACAAAAATTAGCTGGGCGTGGTGGTGGGTGTCTGTAATCCCAGCTACTCGGGAGGCTGAGGCAGGAGAATCGCTTGAACCTGGGAGGCAGAGGTTGCAGTGAGCCGAGATTGCACCACTGCACTCCAGCCTGGGTGATAGAGTGAGACTCAGTCTCAAAAAAAAAAAAAAAAAAAACGCTGTGAGAAGAATACTGATAAAAGGGTACCAAATTCAGGGGAGAAGGGACCACTTCTAGTGGCGTTTGGGATGGCCTGGATGTGTCCACGTGTGTGTGCGCACAGGACAAGGGTCATTTCTGGATGACACAGTCCTGTCCTGGGCTGCAGACGTTCTTGGCACACCCCTCCCTGGCAGCTGGTAGGAATCCAAGGCAATTCTCTTTGCTATTACTTTACTTCAGGGGTACTTACCTTAAGCAGCAGTTGCGTCCTGAGCATGTGCCCAAGTGCCAGGCCCATAGATCAATCCTGTTTGCAGTGTAATTTCCAAGACGCTTCGTCTTCCTGGGGGGCAGAGGTAAAGTTGGCCGCAGTTTTCTCCAAAGCTATAGCTGGAGTTTGCTGCATATCTCAGCCCAGACTTAGCTTTGAAGAGTTATTGATCTGTAAAACTGGTAATGCAAATACTGATAGCGTCACGTTGCATCTGTAAAATGGCGTATACTTGCCAAAAATGTTTCATGCCATTCTATTTAAAGATAGGTAGGGTTGCGACGGGGGCGTTGTAGAAGGTGCTATTTTAAGGAACTTATTTGTCAGGAATGAAAACTCTTTTGTAATACAGATTAACCCTTTAGGTATTATTCTGTGCCATTTTTTTTTTTCTTTTGAGACAGAGTCTCACTCTGTCACGCAGGCTGGAGTGCAGTGGGACAATCATGGCTCTCTGCGGCCTCCACCTCCCAGACTCAATCTCAATCGTCCTCCCACCTCAGCCTCCCCCTCACTATAGGCACTTGCTACCACGTTGGGCTAATTTTTATATTTTTGTAGAGACGGTTTCATCATGTTGCCCACGCTAGTCTCTAACTCCTGGGCTTAAGTGATCTGCCCATCTTGGCCTCCCAAAGTGCTGGGATTACAGGCGTGAGCCACTGAGCCCAGCCCAATTCTGTGCCAGTTTTTAATGGATCATCTGAAACGTCTCTATTTCTGTTTCACCTGCCCAGGTCTCTTGTGCTTCCACATCATGCCTGTATCCCCATTTGGATGTTTTTCTAAGTGGCCCCACATGTGGTGATTTGAGAAATGATCGGTGGCACCTCGATCTATATTTTGCATTTTAATGGTTAAGTATATATTTTAATATACATTAGAAAAAATACGACCTGTACATTTTTCTTACGATTTCAAATATGTGTAGGATAAGATTGCTTTTTACAAGTCAGCTCTTGGGCACAGTGGCTCATGCCTGTAATCCCAGCACTTTGGGAGACTGGGCGCGGTGGATCACGAGGTCAGGAGTTCAAGACCAGCCTGGCCAACATGGTGAAACCTTGTCTCTACTGAAAACACAAAAATTATCTGGGCATGGTGGCATGCACCTGTAATCCCAACTACTCAGGAGGCTGAAGCAGGAGAATCGCTTGAACCTCGGGAGGTGGAGCTTGCAGTGAGCCGAGATCACGCCACTGCACTCCAGCCTGGTGACACAGTGAGACTCTGTCTCAAAAAAAAAAAAACGCTGTGAGAAGAATACTGATAAAAGGGTACCAAATTCAGGGGAGAAGGGACCACTTCTAGTGGCGTTTGGGATGGCCTGGATGTGTCCACGTGTGTGTGCGCACAGGACAAGGGTCATTTCTGGATGACACAGTCCTGTCCTGGGCTGCAGACGTTCTTGGCACACCCCTCCCTGGCAGCTGGTAGGAATCCAAGGCAATTCTCTTTGCTATTACTTTACTTCAGGGGTACTTACCTTAAGCAGCAGTTGCGTCCTGAGCATGTGCCCAAGTGCCAGGCCCATAGATCAATCCTGTTTGCAGTGTAATTTCCAAGACGCTCGTCTTCCTGGGGGGCAGAGGTAAAGTTGGCCGCAGTTTTCTCCAAAGCTATAGCTGGAGTTTGCTGCATATCTCAGCCCAGACTTAGCTTTGAAGAGTTATTGATCTGTAAAACTGGTAATGCAAATACTGATAGCGTCACGTTGCATCTGTAAAATGGCGTATACTTGCCAAAAATGTTTCATGCCATTCTATTTAAAGATAGGTAGGGTTGCGACGGGGGCGTTGTAGAAGGTGCTATTTTAAGGAACTTATTTGTCAGGAATGAAAACTCTTTTGTAATACAGATTAACCCTTTAGGTATTATTCTGTGCCATTTTTTTTTTTCTTTTGAGACAGAGTCTCACTCTGTCACGCAGGCTGGAGTGCAGTGGGACAATCATGGCTCTCTGCGGCCTCCACCTCCCAGACTCAATCTCAATCGTCCTCCCACCTCAGCCTCCCCCTCACTATAGGCACTTGCTACCACGTTGGGCTAATTTTTATATTTTTGTAGAGACGGTTTCATCATGTTGCCCACGCTAGTCTCTAACTCCTGGGCTTAAGTGATCTGCCCATCTTGGCCTCCCAAAGTGCTGGGATTACAGGCGTGAGCCACTGAGCCCAGCCCAATTCTGTGCCAGTTTTTAATGGATCATCTGAAACGTCTCTATTTCTGTTTCACCTGCCCAGGTCTCTTGTGCTTCCACATCATGCCTGTATCCCCCATTTGGATGTTTTTCTAAGTGCGGGCCCCACATGTGGTGATTTGAGAAATGATCGGTGGCACCTCGATCTATATTTTGCATTTTAATGGTTAAGTATATATTTTAATATACATTAGAAAAAATACGACCTGTACATTTTTCTTACGATTTCAAATATGTGTAGGATAAGATTGCTTTTTACAAGTCAGCTCTTGGGCACAGTGGCTCATGCCTGTAATCCCAGCACTTTGGGAGACTGGGCGCGGTGGATCACGAGGTCAGGAGTTCAAGACCAGCCTGGCCAACATGGTGAAACCTTGTCTCTACTGAAAACACAAAAATTATCTGGGCATGGTGGCATGCACCTGTAATCCCAACTACTCAGGAGGCTGAAGCAGGAGAATCGCTTGAACCCGGGAGGTGGAGCTTGCAGTGAGCCGAGATCACGCCACTGCACTCCAGCCTGGGTGACACAGTGAGACTCTGTCTCAAAAAAAAAAAAGTTATTGTAAAGAACAATATTGAGTAAAGAATAGTGCAGGTGGTGGTATGTGAGTATGGCAAAATTTTAAGGGTGGGATATGAACAACCGAAGTTTCAAAACACTGCCTGTGCCCCATGGTGCCTCCCTAAGACTTTAGACAGCAACAGGGAGCCCAGAATACGGGGATCCACCCTTTGGGAGAGAGGGGCTGCTGGAATTTGGTCTTTGTCCCCCAGCAGTTGACCCTGTCTTCTCTGTTCTCAATTCTGCCAAGGAAGCAGCTGAAAGAGACTTCCTCAGCGCCTAGCACTGGGAGAGGAGAGGGTCTCTCGATGTCTCTACACTGCCTCAGCTGTCCTGAGACTGAGATGGGCCAGTTGTCCTGAGGTTGATGCTTGGTGTGGGTCTAAGCCCCAGGCACGGCCACCCCCAACCCCCAGGCCCGGTGGCATCTACTCAGCAGATCCTGCTGGGTACTGCCGGCAGCCAACTGTGGCCCGTGAACTGACTTCTACCACCTGTGAGCCTCAGACCCTTGCCGCATGCCCTATAGCCTTGAGTTGCAGCCAGAGAGCCAGCCCTGCTTGTTGTCTTGGAGGCCAGTGCTCCTGCAGAGATTGTGTCTTTGCTTGGCCTGGAACCAGATGTCGGGAGGCTTTAGCCTCTCAACTCTGTGGAGGACCAGGCCTGAGTTGGCCACGCCTTACTCTAGACACCGTCCCTACCGGAGTGACCTGATGTCTTTGGTTTGGCGGCTTCAAGCTGCCACACTGTGAGCCTAGCAGATTGTGCAGGATGCTGAGGATGAATGAACCCGCCAGGGCTGTATTTCATAAGTTCTGGCTAGGAGGAAGTGAGGACAGGCAGCTTCCCGGTGCTGGAGACGGGTAGGCAGCGTGGCAGAGGCTGTGGGACCTGGAACTCTTTAGAGAACTCACTCCAGAGCATTCTGGGCACGTAGGCACCTCTGAAGTGCTCCCTGGGGGAGAGACTATGGCCTTCACCTTCGTATTCCCGGTGCCTGGCTCCCGGTGGGAATGGGTGCATGAGTGGTGAGCCTGGTGTTTGATGAGACGAGACGCCCCGCAGAGACTGAAGAAACAATGTGAATTTCCTCATGGCTCTAAGCTGGGGATTGTGGAGTCTGAGGAAGGCTGGAGAAGACGGGAGATGGAACAGGCCTTCCTTTGGTGGTGACTGAGCAACGGGTCTGCTGTTAGCCAAGTGCACTGAGGCTAATTTCCCATCCATACGCTCTCCAACGCCTTTGCTCCCATCCCAGCCAAAACTGCAGCGTGAACGGGGCCCAGAGCGGGACTCCTGGGGCTGACTCTTTATTGCCTTTTGAGGGAGGGTCTTTCTGAGTCGTCTTCCCATCAGAACCAGCCTTTCAAGACTGGATTGTGAATGGAAGTCTTGAAGGGAGGATCTTGCAGAAATGGACGATTACAGGGCTCCAGGGTCTATGCTCATGCAGGGGGGATGGAGCTTGTTTGTGGCTGGGGCTGCAAATCCCGTTCTTCCCCCCATCCTAGTCCAATCAGCTGTACAGTTAAAGCTCACGATTTGGCATTTGCTAAACCCTCAGGCAAATCCGTGGTTGGCCGGGAACAGGAGGGGGCGCTAACCCCCCAGCACAGGGGATGAGTTCCCATTTGTCAAGGCTGGGAAGCAGCAGGAAGACCCCTCAGTCTGACCTGGAGGGGCTGGGGCTGGGGGCTGTTCCAGGCTCTGATCTTGTCCCCCAGGGGTACGTGTGCTGGAGGCTGTGCAGGCCTCTGGCAGTCACGACCCTCCATGCCTCAGGAAGATGATAACACCTGCCAGGTTTTGAGACTCCGGTGAGTTGAACCACGAAGAGAGCTAAGCCCACTTCCTGGTATTTGTGAAGCCGCCAATAAGTAACTATTGCCCTTGCCTAAAACGTGGGGTCTGTATTGATTTTCTAATGCTGCTGAAACAAACCGCCACAAACAAGGGCTTAAAACCACACAAATTTATTCTTTATACAGAAATCTAAAAAGGATCTCGGCCTGGTGCCATGGCTCACACCTGTAATCCCAGCACTTTGGGGGGCCAAGGTGGGCGGATCACCTGAGGTCAGGAGTTTGAGACCAGCCTGGCCAACATGGCGAAAACCCATCTCTACTAAAAATACAAAAATTAGTAGGTGTGATGGCGGACACCTGTAATCCCAGGTACTGGGGAGGCTGAGGCAGGAGAATCGCTCAAACCTGGGAGGCAGAGGTTGCAGTGAGCTGAGATCGTGCCATTGCACTCCAGCCTGGGCGACAGAGCGAGACCTTGTCTCAATAAATAAACACATAAATAAATAGATTAATTAAAAAGGATCTCCAGGGCTGCATTGCTTCTGGAAGCTCTAGGGCTTGTCCAGCCTGCGGCCATACGGCCCAGGACTGCTTTGAATGTGGCCCGACACAAATTTGTAAACTCTTAAAACATATATTTTTCTTTTCGTTCATCAGCTGTCGTTAGTGTTATTGTATTTTATGTGTGGCCCAAGACAGTCGTCTTCTTCCAGTGTGGCCCAGAGGAGCCAAAAGATCGGACGCCCCTGCTGCAGGGGAGTGAGTTTATTTTGTTGCCATTTCCAGCTTCCAAGGGCTCCCTGCATTCCTTAGCTCATGGCCCATCCTCTGTCTTCAAACCTACCAGTGTAGCGTCTTCCAAGCAGTCCCTTATCACCATCCTGTCTCCCCAGCCCTCTCATTCCCCTTCTGTGGCCACGACGCCTCAGGGAAACATGGCATTTTAGGCAGCAGGTAAAGAACCGAAAGCTAGAGACCTTTGAAGATGAGGAAGCTGGTTCTCCTGCATGTGGGGAAGACTGAGTGATGTCCTGGCTGTGGGAAAGACTGGAAGGATAGGGATGGGCACCTGGGCCACTGCAGGTGGCTCATAAAGGATATGGTGGGCCCCTGTCCAAGTCTAGGGCTGAATCTTTACTTGTTTGTTTTTTAAATGTCTTTCCAGCCAGGCGTGGTGGCTCACGCCTGTAATCCCAGCACTTCGGGAGGCTGAGGTGGGTGGATCACCTGAGGTCAGGAGTTCTATACCAGCCTGGCCAACATGGTGAAACCCCCATCTCTACTAAAAATACAAAAATTATCTGGGCATGGTGGCGGGTGCCTGTAATCCCATCTACTTGGGAGGCTGAGGCAGGAGAATCACTAGAACCCAGGAGGTGGAGGTTGCAGTGAGCCGAGATTGTGTCACTGCACTCCAGCCTAGGTGACAGAGCGAGACTTCGTCTCAAAAAAAAAAAAAAAAAAAGGTTGGCGGGGAAGGGCAGGGAAACAGACCATCCACGCAGGGTTTTGGCCTCCTTGCTCATGAGCTGTTGGCTGTGCTTTGCGTTTGTGCAGGTGGAAGCAGGGAAAGGCCTGGAGATGAGGAAGCTGGTTCTCTCGGGGTTCCTGGCCAGCGAAGAGATCTACATTAACCAGCTGGAAGCCCTGTTGCTGGTGAGTACAGTCCCTGCTCTGGGGCCTTCCAGTCCCCACGCCCGTGTCGGATGATGTCATGCTCTGAAGCTGCTTTTGGAGTTGGAGAGGAAAGGGGACCTGTACCCGTCCCTGCCTGTGGACAGAGTCTGCAGCTGGTCTGCTTCTGGCTGGGCATCAGGCAGCCCAGGTCATTGCCAGAAAGGGCCTGTGCCTCTCAGCTCCAGCTCTCAAAAGGCAGGAGAAGAGGCATACCCGGGTTAGGGATGGCAAACACACCTGTCATCCATGACCCTGGCATAGGGCATCGCTAACCCATCACGGTGCTCTGCCTGCCCGAGTGGGGGCCAAGCGCCTCCTCCACGCTGTGCTCTGGGCAATCACTCCCAATCAATCCAGTTAAGAAGTCTCTGCCATCTTGGGTCCAAGTCCTTCTACCTTCCTGGGTGAGGGAACCATTAACGCCATCCTGAGGCCCCGTGTCAGGAAATATGAGGTGGGAGGCTATGTTCTTTTTTTTTTTTTTTTTTTTTAAGACGGAGTTTTGCTCTTGTCACCCAGGCTGGAGTGCAGTGGTGCTGTCTCGGCTCACCGCAACCTCTGCCTCCTGGGTTCAAGTGATTCTCCTGCCTCAGCCTCTCGAGTGGCTGGAATTGCAGGTGCATGCCACCACTCCTGGCTAATTTTTGTATTTAGTAGAGACGGGATTTCACCATGTTGGCCAGGCTGGTCTCCAACTCCTGACCTCGGGTGATCTGCCCGCCTCGGCCTCCCAAAGTGCTGGGATTACAGGTGTGAGCCCCTGCGCCCAGCCTGTTTGTGTTCTTTTGAGAAGCAGCACAGCTCTGAGGCATCAGGCCAAGCTCAGCCCTCGGTAACGTGCCTCAGTTTCCCTCCCAGATGGAGGCGTCGTTGTGAGAATCCGATTGGGAGGGGAATATGAAAATGTGTTTGGAAGATAAAAGCACTACACAGATGTGAGGTGGTTTTGCCTTGGAAGAAAGTGCTCCTTAGATGTGTCTGGATGTTATGCGGAGTGATCGTGGTGTGTCAAGTTCTTTCCTCTGGGTATTTTGCAGCCTGAGACATAAGGTAATTGTCAGAAAAGGGAGACTCAGAAGTATGGATCTGTGGAAGCTCATTCTTAACAAGAATTCTAAGATACACATTTAAGTACTTGCCATGACGTGAGGTGTTGTCACACGTCAACCCTGAGATGCTGTCAGTGTCCCAGGGGACTTGACATTTATATTCCCCAGGAATGACTGTGTAAATGTGCACATGCAGGCCAGGCGCCGTGGCTCAATGCCTGTAATCCTGGCACTTTGGGAGCCCCAGGTGGGCAGATCACTTGAGGACAGGAGTTCGAGACCAGCCTGGCCAATATGGTGAAACCTTGTCTCTACTAGAAATACAAAAAAAAGCCAGGCGTGGTGGTGCATACCTGTAATCCCAGTTACTCAGAAGGCTGAGGCATGAGAATCGCTTGAACCTGGGGGCAAAGGTCGTAGTGAGCTGAGAGTGCGCCACTGTACTCCAGACTGGATGACGGGAGTGAAATTCTGTCTTAAAAAAAAAAAAGGCCGGGTGCAGTGGCTGACGCCTGTAATCCCAGCACTTTGGGAGGCCGAGGTGGGTGGATCGCCTGAGGTCAGGAGTTCAAGACCAGCCCGGCCAACATGGTGAAGCCCCATCTCTACTAAAAATACAAAAAATTAGCCGGGCATGGTGGCAGGCCCCTGTAATCCCAGCTACTCAGGAGGCTGAGGCAGGAGAATCGCTTGAACCCGGGAGGCGGAGGTTGCAGTGAGCCGATTTCGCACCATTGCACTCCAGCCTGGGCAACAAGAGTGAAACTCTGAATGTGCAGCTGTTTAGCCACACGCCAGGCTGAGTGTGTCCCATCTCTCCAGGAGTTTATCTGTGTGTACGGAGCTGTTTTCCAAGTGAGGGGCAGTGTGGCAGGTAGCTGAGGGTCCTGGTCTGGGGCCAGAGCTAGGGCAAGAACTGGCCCTGCCATTAATAGCAGGCGTATTGCACTGTTTCTCAAACTGTGCCTCTCAGCCCATCAGTGAATTGGGTTGTGAAATCAGTACAGTGGGTTGTGAAACCAGTACAGTGGGTTGTGAAACCAGTACAGTGGGTTGTGAAACCAGTACAGTGGGTTGTGAAACCAGTACAGTGGGTTGTGAAACCAGTACAGTGGGTTGTGAAACCAGTACAGTGGGTTGTGAAACCAGTACAGTGGGTTGTGAAACCAGTACAGTGGGTTGTGAAACCAGTACAGTGGGTTGTGAAACCAGTACAGTGGGTTGTGAAACCAGTACAGTGGGTTGTGAAACCAGTACAGTGGGTTGTGAAACCAGTACAGTGGGTTGTGAAACCAGTACAGTGGGTTGTGAAACCAGTACAGTGGGTTGTGAAACCAGTACAGTGGGTTGTGAAACCAGTACAGTGGGTTGTGAAACCAGTACAGTGGGTTGTGAAACCAGTACAGTGGGTTGTGAAACCAGTACAGTGGGTTGTGAAACCAGTACAGTGGGTTGTGAAACCAGTACAGTGGGTTGTGAAACCAGTACAGTGGGTTGTGAAATCAGTACAGTGGGTTGTGAAACCAGTACAGTGGGTTGAACCAGCATTTTTAAACCAATGAAAAAATATCAGCATGCATCATACACAGGAAAGATAAGTGAGGGAACTTTCGGTTTGTTGTCTGTCTGTGTGCCTGTGTATATATGGAATTGCTGGGTCCATGGTGTCTTACACCTGTTGTGGGTTTGAAAACTGCTGGCTTTGGCTTTGGCCTTGATGGCTCACACGCCTGTAATCCCAGCACTTTGGGAGGCCGAGGTGGGTGGATCGCCTGAGGTCAGGAGTTCAAGACCAGCCCGGCCAACATGGTGAAGCCCCATCTCTACTAAAAATACAAAAAATTAGCCGGGCATGGTGGCAGGCCCCTGTAATCCCAGCTACTCAGGAGGCTGAGGCAGGAGAATCGCTTGAACCCGGGAGGCGGAGGTTGCAGTGAGCCGATTTCGCACCATTGCACTCCAGCCTGGGCAACAAGAGTGAAACTCTGAATGTGCAGCTGTTTAGCCACACGCCAGGCTGAGTGTGTCCCATCTCTCCAGGAGTTTATCTGTGTGTACGGAGCTGTTTTCCAAGTGAGGGGCAGTGTGGCAGGTAGCTGAGGGTCCTGGTCTGGGGCCAGAGCTAGGGCAAGAACTGGCCCTGCCATTAATAGCAGGCGTATTGCACTGTTTCTCAAACTGTGCCTCTCAGCCCATCAGTGAATTGGGTTGTGAAATCAGTACAGTGGGTTGTGAAACCAGTACAGTGGGTTGAACCAGCATTTTTAAACCAATGAAAAAATATCAGCATGCATCATACACAGGAAAGATAAGTGAGGGAACTTTCGGTTTGTTGTCTGTCTGTGTGCCTGTGTATATATGGAATTGCTGGGTCCATGGTGTCTTACACCTGTTGTGGGTTTGAAAACTGCTGGCTTTGGCCGGGCGCGGTGGCTCACGCCTGTAATCCCAGCACTTTGGGAGGCTGAGGTGGGCAGATCACGAGGTCAGGAGATCGAGACTATCCTGGGTGACACAGTGAGACTCCATCGCAAAAAAGAAAAGAAAAGAAAAGAAAACTGCTGGCTTTGGGCGGGCTCTACATAAATTCCTTGAGCCTCCGTTTCTGGATCTGAAGATGAGAGGGATGCCACTCTTTCTCTCTTTCCATGGGGTTGAGAAGACCGGGAGATCCTTCTGGGACCTCATACAGTGTTGAGTTACTTAAGACACTCAACTGTTAGTGGAAGAAAGGAGGACAGGCAGAGACAACCCATCAGACATTCGTGAAACACGTCTTCCACACCGTGAATTGCTGTCCAAAAAGGAACATCATTGTCATTACTGACAGGATGTGTATTTGAAAGGAATTCAGACAAAGGATCCAGACTGCCTGGCCGTACTGGCTCCAGGCTTTCAGCAGGTTAATAAGCTGTCGTGCCTCAGTTTTTCCATCTGCAAACTGGGTATACAAATAGTATGCTTTTCATGGGGTCGTTGTGAGGATTAAAGGAATTTATACACAGAGTTCTTTTTTTTTTTTTTTTTTGAGACAGAGTCTTGCTCTGTTGCCCAGGCTGGAGTGCAGTGGCACAATCTCGGCTCACTATAACCTGCGCCTCCTGGGTTCAAGCCATTCTCCTGTCTCAGCTTCCCGAGTAGCTGAGATTACAGGCACCCACCACCACGCCCAGCTAATTTTTGTATTTTTAGTAGAGATGGAATTTCACCATGTTGGCCAGTCTGGTCTCCACCTCCTGACCTCAAGTGATCCGCCCACCTCAGCCTCCCGAAGTGCTGGGATTACAGACGTGAGCCACTGTGTCGGGCACATAAAGCTCTCAGAACCCAGTGCCGGGACGGGAGACAGGTTAGGGCTTCTTGGTTCCTGCCACAACACACCCCTTCCCCAGCTCTCTCCTCCCAGGGCAGGTTCCCCTTCCCCCAGCTCTCTCCTCCCAGGGCAGGTTCCCCCCTTCCCCAGCTCTCTCCTCCCAGGGCGGGTTCCCCCCTTCCCCAGCTCTCTCCTCCCAGGGCGGGTTCCTCTTCCCCAGCTCTCTCTCCTCCCAGGGCAGGTTCCCTTCCCCAGCTCTCTCCTCCCGGATTGGGTTCCCCTCCTCCCCAGCTCTCTCCTCCCGGATTGGGTTCCCCTCCTTCCCCAGCTCTCTCCTCCCGGGGCGGGTTCCCCCCTTCCCCAGCTCTCTCCTCCCGGGGCGGGTTCCCCTCCTCCCCCAGCTCTCTCCTCCCGGATTGGGTTCCCCTCCTCCCCCAGCTCTCTCCTCCTGGGGCAGTTTCCCCCCTCCCCCAGCTCTCTCCTCCTGGGCCCCTGCTTGGCTGTTTCTTGAGCAGAGACCAGAGAGAGCAAAGGAAGAACTCGCTGGGAGGCCAGGTCTATGGGAGTCCAGGTCTGTGGCAGGAGGGCTGAGGAAGAGGAGTGGGACCCTCCACAGCCACAGCCACAGCCACAGCCTCAGAAGAAAACCTCAGAGCGAAAGAATCACGCCCTCCCTCCTTTCCTCCCTGAGCTGGGAACCCTGCACCCTCCCCACCCCTCAGCTAGGAGGAAGCTAAACCTTCTGCTCTTCGGGGTGGCCTCACAAAGGTGCCAGCTTGAAGGAGAAGAAATTCGTTCCCTCCATGCTCGCTTTCCCACTCCTGACTCCATTCCCACTGCTCTGCCCCGGCCTGTTTGCTTTCAGCTGAACACTTCCTGATATGCAAAGGGCTGGGTGTGTGTACCTAAAACCGTGTGCACACACAGGGCAGACGAGCCTCCACACAGAAGCCTGCGTCCTGGCCTCTGGGATGCTGGTGGGGGTCATCTTGTGGGGCCCTCCTGCTTCCTGGTGGGCTCTGATTACAGGGAAGGCCTGGGAGCCTGGGCCGAGGTAGGGGGTGAAGGAAAAAAGACAAAGCCAAATGCATTGAAATTCTGGATCTCCTTGACGCTGGGAACTGAGCTTGGGAACTGTGTCTTGCTACGCTGGGGCCACAGGGCAGGCCACTCCCCACAGCCCCTCCCACCGCTGGCCACGACTGGCCGTCCTAGGGTGGACTCTCCTTCTGGCCACGTGTTGAGGTTCACAGCCGTGCTGCATCACAGGCTCTTTATCTGTAAAACAGGTGAATGACGCCTTCCTCCCTGGGCTGCAGTGATGAGTGACTCGGGTGGCATGGCAGCAAGCGTGCCAGGCCTTCTGGGGCAGGAGGTGGAGGAAGTGGGTACATTTCTTTCCCTTATTTCGAAAGGCCAGTCGCTGGGGGACAGAGCGGACAAACGGCTGTGTGAAGTCCCGCTGGCAAGTGAGAACCGGCTCAGGCCCGTCTTCCTGAGAAGCCGCTGGGCTGGGAGCCAGGGTCGAGGTCACTCGGGTCCCCTCCGAGAGCTCGAATGGTGAAATGGAGAGCCGGGGCCCGCCCTTGCCCCTGCAGCAGGACTGGGGAGGAGGGGGTGCCTGAGTGGTGTGCTGGCACTTCGGCAGAACGGCGGTGCTGTGCCAAAGCTCAGTGTGGGTCACCTTGCCTTTCAGTCCACCCTCCTGCCTCTGAGCCCACATGCAGGACTTCACCAGAGAAAAATAACGGCCTCAAGTGTCCTGGCCAGCAAAGGGGACACACCCAGCCCTGTCCCCTCCCTGCAAGTGAAATCAGGAGTAACAGCCAAGGCCCCCATCATGTCATGAGAACCATCTGATGCCCCAAGCGCAGGCCCCGTCCTTGTGACTGGCTGTGGGTGAGCGTCCATTTCTTCCCCTTTTGCAGACCGGGTGGGAAGCTGAGGAGGAAGCAGAACCATTGTGTCTTGTCTGTGTGTGGGTGGCAGATGGGCACGTCGCGGCAGCTTCTGAGAAATCCCGTCTCCTTGGCCTTCCTGGGACTGCTGCCTTCCTGCTTCCCTTATTCCCCCCTCAGTGGGGACTGCGCCAAGGCAGGGACAAGAATTCATGGGTTTGGGGACTCTATGGCGACTCTGCGGGCTCCTCCGTGGGGTCCTGCGTTGAGGTGAAAAGGATAAACTCTTATGACGATGTCAATCCTGAAGCTAGTTCCACGTCCCTCATGGAGGGTGGGGAGTCCCCAAAGCTTTCAGCTCACTCACCTGGGCTTGGGGGGACACTCTTCCCTTGCTCCTGCCCCCCGGTGCCTTCTGTTTCCCTGTCTGGCATGCCTCCCCACCTGCCCACTCCTCCACCTGCTCAGCTCTCCAAGGCCCTGGTATGTCTGCCTCCTCCATGCAGCCCTCCAGGCTACTCCAGCACAACCCTGGAACCACGTGGTCGGTGCTTACAGTTGGTCGCATCGTCCATGGTCATTTCATCTGTGTTGGCCCATTTTGCCCAACTGGATTAGAAACGTCTCAGCCAGGCACGGTGGCTCACGCCTGTCATCCCAGCACTTCAAGAGGCCGAGGCAAGTGGTGGATCACTTGAGGTCAGGAGTTTGAGAGCAGCCTGACCAATATAGTGAAACCCCGTATCTACTAAAACTACAAAGACTAGCTGGGCGTGGTGGCGGACGCCTGTAATTCCAGATACTCAGGAGGCTGAGGCAGGAGAATCTGGGAGGCGGAAGTTGCAGTGAGCCGAGATTGCACCATTGCACTCCAGCCTGGGCGACAGAGTGAAACTCTGTCTCAAAAAAAAAGAAAAAAAAAAAATGCAGTCTGGGACCATGATCACGTACGCACTGACTGGAATGTCAGTAGGTAGCGCTTGGCTGTATTATCGCAGTTTCACAAATGAGGCTGCCGGTGACATGAAGCCCAGGGATGCTGAGTGATGTGCCTGCAGCAGAGCTGGGACTCAAGCCCACACTGCCTGGCCTGCACCAGGTGGAACCCCATGCGCTTGCCTAGCACGGACCGGACACCAAGGGGCCGTTGGTTCTAGTGCTGCGAGGGTCAGAAGGAGAGGCCTGACCGGACGCCGAGGGGCCGTTGGTTCTAGCACGGCGAGGGTCAGAAGGAGGGGCCTGCTTTGTCCTGCATGGATTGTTGCATCTGGGCTTTTTAGAGCTCGGAGGATGAAGGAGCCAGAAGGCAGAGCACCATCTGGGTATCTGAGTAGATGAGATGACTTCTTCCAGTGAACATGGGTTCTATCTCCATCAGGAGTGAGGCGATGTGTCTGAGTAGATGAGACTTCATCAGAACGAGGTGATGTGAGGCTGGAGTGAGGCTGGGCTGAGAGTTTGCCATGGTTGGCTGGAGCTGGTGGTCATCATTCAGAGGCAGCTGGCGATGGCTTTGGTGTTCCCTTCAGTGCAGCATTTTCAGCAATGGGGTCACCCATTCTCTGCTAGAATGCTTGTCTTGTCAGAAAGCTCACTACTTAATCCTATGGGGGCAGCTCTAGTGAGCCTGAATCTGACCCCATAACTTTTCCCCACTGCTCATAGGTCTGCAGAGCAACCCAGACTAAGTCTAAGCCTGTTTTTTGTTTTTGGAGACAGAGTCTCGCTCTGTCACCCAGGCCGGAGTGCAGTGGCACGATCTTGGCTCACTGCAACCTCTGCCTTCTGAGTTCAAGTATTTCCTGCCTCGCCTGAAAGTAGCCGGGGATTACAGGTGCACATCACCACACCCAGCTAATTTTTGTAGTTTTAATAGAGACAGGGTTTCACCATGTTGGTCAGGCTTGTCTCGAACTCCTGGCCTCAGGTGATCCACCCGCCTTGGCCTCCCAAAATGCTGGGATGACAGGCGTGAGCCACTGCACCTGGCCAAGTCTAAGCCTCTTTCCACCTGGCCTTCAGGTAGGTGAAGAGCATCAACAGAATCCGACGTGGCTGGCCGGGCGCGGTGGCTCATGCCTGTAATCCCAGCACTTTGGGAGGCCGAGGTGGGTGGATCACGAGGTCAGGAGATCGAGACCATCCTGGCGAACACGGTGAAACCCCATCTCTACTAAAAATACAAAAAAAAATTAACTGGGCGTGGTGGCAGGCGCCTGTAGTCCCAGCTACTTGGGAGGCTGAGGCAGGAGAATGGCGTGAACCCGGGAGGCGGAGCTTGCAGTGAGCCAAGATCGCACCACTGCACTCCAGCCTGGGCGACAGAGCAAGACTCTGTCTCCAAAAAAAAAGAATCCGACGTGGCTGCTCTCCCTCTGGCCACCCTGCCCTTCCCTGCCACGCCTTCCCTGTACGGCAGGTTATCAGGCCCTGTCTCCTGCGGGGCCTTTGCAGTACAGCCTGGGCATCTTTGGTTTTTTTTTTCTGATTATTCATATTTATTCATTGTAGGTGATTTATAAAATGCAGAGAACCACACTGAGGAAATACCTGCACGTCCCATTATCCCACAGTCCCACTGCTAGGCTGGAAGCTGACGGCGTCAGCTCCCGGCCAGTGTTGGGGGTTGGTCTGTGTTATCTGCCACCTCACCGTCTACACTGGCAGGCCTGGAGCATCTTGGTATAGACAGGCAGGCATTGAGAAAGTCTGAGACTGGAGACCCCTGCCATGCGCAGTGGGAAGGGCCATCACGGTCGCTTAGCAATGTCTGCCACGGGGGTGGGACGCAGTGGGGGACACCTGAACCCCCATCCCCCTCCCTATGCCAAGTGACGGGAACTTGGAATATCAGTGAGGCCAAGACTGGTCTTGAGTAACTTCAGGTCCTACCCTCTGAGTCCTAGAACCACGTTCTGTTTCTTGGAAGGAAACAGCTATGGGCTTGAGTTCCCCGTCAACCCTCCCTTCCACTGAAGTGTGACAAGGAGCTTATGACTCGGGGCACAGGCTATTGTGGAAGAAAGACGTGGATCCTGGTAACCCAGTACAGGCTGCTGCTGAGCTCAGCTGCGTGGTGGGGGATTGAGCCCCAGCACCACCCCTCGGGCTGGCAGAGCTGCCAGGCCAGGTTCCTGCCATCGAGCGTGTGGCTTGTTGGGGCATGTGGCAGTGGCTCCTTGATACAAAGCTCGCTTCAGTGCCCTGCCTTTGGCGGCCTTGTCTGGGCAGGACTTGGGCAGCGGGAAGGGCTAATGATCGGCCCCGGGGCCTGCCGACACTCTGGTTTGTTTACCCCTGACCTCTGCTCTTTCTTCCTCTGTTTCTCCCAGCCCATGAAACCCCTGAAGGCCACTGCCACCACCTCCCAGCCCGTGCTCACCATCCAGCAGATCGAGACCATCTTCTACAAGATCCAGGACATCTATGAGATCCATAAGGAGTTCTACGTCTCTGTCCCAGAGGGTGTCCGTCTCTGTCCCAGAGGGTGCTCCGTCTCTGTCCCAGAGGGTGCTCCGTCTCTGTCCCAGAGGGTGCTCCGTCTCTGTCCCAGAGGGTGCTCCGTCTCTGTCCCAGAGGGTGCTCCGTCTCTGTCCCAGAGGGTGCTCCGTCTCTGTCCCAGAGGGTGCTCCGTCTCTGTCCCAGAGGGTGCTCCGTCTCTGTCCCAGAGGGTGCTCCGTCTCTGTCCCAGAGGGTGCTCCGTCTCTGTCCCAGAGGGTGCTCCGTCTCTGTCCCAGAGGGTGCTCCGTCTCTGTCCCAGAGGGTGCTCCGTCTCTGTCCCAGAGGGTGCTCCGTCTCTGTCCCAGAGGGTGCTCCGTCTCTGTCCCAGAGGGTGCTCCGTCTCTGTCCCAGAGGGTGCTCCGTCTCTGTCCCAGAGGGTGCTCCGTCTCTGTCCCAGAGGGTGCTCCGTCTCTGTCCCAGAGGGTGCTCCGTCTCTGTCCCAGAGGGTGCTCCGTCTCTGTCCCAGAGGGTGCTCCGTCTCTGTCCCAGAGGGTGCTCCGTCTCCGTCCCAGAGGGTGCTCCCTCTGTGTCCCTGACGGAGCTGAGGGTGCTCCGTCTCTGTCCCAGAGGGTGCTCCGTCTCTGTCCCAGAGGGTGCTCCGTCTCTGTCCCAGAGGGTGCTCCGTCTCTGTCCCAGAGGGTGCTCCGTCTCTGTCCCAGAGGGTGCTCCGTCTCCGTCCCAGAGGGTGCTCCCTCTCTGTCCCTGACGGAGCTGAGGGTGCTCCGTCTCTGTCCCAGAGGGTGCTCCGTCTCTGTCCCGAGGGTGCTCCGCCTCTGTCCCAGAGGGTGCTCCGCCTCTGTCCCAGAGGGTGCTCCGCCTCTGTCCCAGAGGGTGCTCCGCCTCTGTCCCAGAGGGTGCTCCGCCTCTGTCCCAGAGGGTGCTCCGCCTCTGTCCCAGAGGGTGCTCCGCCTCTGTCCCAGAGGGTGCTCCGCCTCTGTCCCAGAGGGTGCTCCGTCTCTGTCCCAGAGGGTGCTCCGCTCTCTGTCCCTGACGGAGGGTGCTCCGTCTCTGTCCCAGAGGGTGCTCCGTCTCTGTCCTGGAGGGTGCTCTGTGGAACCAGCCCTGGAATGAAGGCTCCTTGCTGGGCTTCCAGTCTCCTGTCCCTCAGTGAACAGAGCCGAGTTGGGGGCATGAGGACTGCTCCCCTGAGACCTCGGGAACTCACCGCATCTCAGTGCTGCCTCTGTAAAAGGAAGCAGTTGGACACATCGGCCAATGATCCTCTCCTGAGGTCCCAGGAGCAGGAAGCACTAAAGCCCAGCCCTGCTCACCACTTCAGGGTCGGGAGCGGCAGGAGCGGGTGGGTTAACATGCAGACTTCGTGTTGGGAAACGCTCACAGAAGTCTTCTGGTTCCCTGTGCTTCTGTGACACCCTCTCCCCCAGCTCTGCCCCATCTCTGGCTGTGTCCCCTGGAGGACCTCCAGGTCAGACCCATGGAGCCCCCTCCCCAGCTCTCCTACGTAACGTCTGACAGCCCAGCAGGCAAGAGGGAGACTGGGAGTCCAGGCCACGGTTCTTCTCTGGGTGTGAGTGGCCAGAGGACCTTCTCCTCCTCCCCTGCCCTGTTCTCTGGGTGTGAGAGGCTGGAGGCCCCCTCCCCTCCTCTGCCCTGTTCTGGCTGAATGGACAGGGCTCTGCCTTCCTCATACTGGAGAAGACTCTCCCTCTCCTGCTTGGACGCTCCTAGAGCCTCTAGCTGAGTGTGTTCAGAGCTGAGCTCCTGCCTCTGTCCCAGAGGGTGCTCCGCCTCTGTCCCAGAGGGTGCTCCGCCTCTGTCCCAGAGGGTGCTCCGCCTCTGTCCCAGAGGGTGCTCCGCCTCTGTCCCAGAGGGTACCCTCCTGTGTGGCTCCTGCCTCCAGGCCTACTCCCCTCCCACCCCCACCTCTCCTTAGAGGGGAGAGAGTCACTGAAACCTCGACGGCCCCTTCAGCGGCTCCCCACGGCCCTC
This sequence comes from Hoolock leuconedys, assembly GCA_023748175.1. Lineage (NCBI taxonomy): Eukaryota > Metazoa > Chordata > Mammalia > Primates > Hylobatidae > Hoolock > Hoolock leuconedys. The sequence continues at coordinate 833,353 of JAKGGE010001174.1, read as the reverse complement.
GGATGAAGGTCAGGCTCTGAGGAATGGCTCCAGAGACCCTTTGCACGCTGACCCGTGTCCAGCCCTGGCCTTGGCAGCTTCCTCCCCGCACCTCTGTGCTCCTGACACTGGACTTTCTGTTCTCAGTTCCCAGGGCAGGCACTTTCTTAACTCTTCGTACTGGAGGCCCATGTGCCTGAAACGTCCTTCCCCCTCTCCTCTGGCTTCGCCTGCTCAGTTCCCAGCTTAGAAGGGACCTCCTCCGAGAAGGCTTTCCAAGTCGCCCAATGCAGGCCTCGTGCCAGTCCCCGTAGTGAGCACTAGTAACTGCCTGACTCCCCCAAACCACAAGCTCCAGGAGGACGGACTGCATTTTCTTTATTTGTTGAGAGGGATTCTCACTCCTGTCGCCCAGGCTGGAGTGCAGTGGCGTGATCTCAGCTCACTGTACCCTCCTCCTCCCGGGTTCAAGTGATTCTCCTGCCTCAGCCTCCCGAGTAGCTGGGATTACAGACACCCGCCACCACGCCTGGCTAATTTTTGTATTTTTAGTAGAGACGGGGTTTCGCCATGTTGGCCAGGCTGGTCTCAAACTCCTGACCTCAGGTGATCCGCCCGCCTTGGCCTCCCGAAGTGCTGGGATGACAGGCGTGAGCCACTGTGCCCGGCCTGCATTTTCTTCTTCTTAGACTCCCAGAACCAGCCCAGTGGTCACTGCATGAATGAGTGAATGCACTGTGATCTTGATCGTTGGGCCTGGGGAGAACTCGGAAGGGCATCGAGGGAGACATCGCAGGGCCTGAGATTTCTGTCCTGAGAGCCCTGTTTCTCAAGCACAGCTTCTAGAGCCATGTCACAAAGTGGGCTTGAATCCCGGCTCTGCCAGATTAAACCTGCAACTGGGCAACTCACCCAAGCGCTCTGAATCAGCTTCCTCATCTGTAAAAATGAGGATAGTAACAGTATTTACCTCATTGGGTGATTTTGAGGAGTTCATATCTGAAAAGTGCGTGGGGCTGAGTGCGGTGGCTGTAATCCCAGGACTTTGGGAGGCTGAGGCTGGAAGATCACTTGAGGCTTTGAATTCAAGACCAGCCTGGGCAACATAGCAAGACCCTATCTCTACAAAGAAATAGAATAGGCCTGGCTGGGCGCAGTGGCTCACGCCTGTAATCCCAGCACTTTGGGAGGCTGAGGTAGGTGGATCATGAGGTCAGGAGTTCGAGACCAGCCTGGCCTACATGGTGAAACCCCATCTCTACTAAAAATACAAAAAAATTAGCTGGGTATGGTGGCATGCACCTGTAGTCCCAGCTACTCAGGAGGCTGAGGCGGGAGAATCGCTTCAACCTGGGAGGCAGAGGTTGCAGTGAGCCGAGATCACGCCACTCCACTCCAGCCTAGATGACAGATTGAGACTCCATCTCAAAAAAAAAAAAAAAAAAAAAAAGAATAGGCCGGGTGCAGTAGCTCATGCCTGTAATCCCAACACTTTGGGAGGCCAAGGTGGGTGGATCACCTGAGGTCAGTAGTTCAAGACCAGCCTGGCCGCCAACATGGTGAAACCCCATCTCTACTAAAAATACAAAAAAATTAGCTGGGTATGGTGGCATGCACCTGTAGTCCCAGCTACTCAGGAGGCTGAGGCGGGAGAATCGCTTCAACCTGGGAGGCAGAGGTTGCAGTGAGCCAAAACTGCGCCATTGCACTCCAGCCTAGATGACAGATTGAGACTCCATCTCAAAAAAAAAAAAAAAAAAAAAAGAATAGGCCGGGTGCAGTAGCTCATGCCTGTAATCCCAACACTTTGGGAGGCCAAGGTGGGTGGATCACCTGAGGTCAGTAGTTCAAGACCAGCCTGGCCGCCAACATGGTGAAACCCCGTTTCTACTAAAAATACAAAAATTAGCCGGGCGTGATAATGCGCACCTGTGATCCTTGCTGCTACTCAGGAGGCTGAGGTGGGAGAATCACTTGAACTCGGGAGGCAGAGGTTGCAGTGAGCCGAGATCATGCCACTCCACTCCAGCCTGGGCGACAAGAGCAAGACTCTGTCTCAAAAAAAAGAAATAGAATAAAATAAAGTAAACGGAAAAGTGCTTGGAACAGGGCCCAGAACATTGTAAATTAATAAGTACTCAATAACTGGTCATTATCATCAGTGCCATCATTATTATTAAATTGGGAAGAGGCACCCCGGAAGGTATCCTTTCAAGGGAATGCCATACTCTGGTTCTAGTAGGACCCACCTGCTTCCTCCAGTTCAGGGATGGTGAACACCTGTCCTCACTGCCTGCTCACCTGAGCTGATCCCTCAGGAGGGTAGAAGAGAGCAAGTCCAGGGTTGCTGGAAACGCTGTCACAGTTTATCTTTGTCACTTGGACCTGGCTGTCCCCTGTTCTGGTCTCAGCTCCACAGGCCTGGCCGTGAATCTGCTGCCCACCACCTTCCCTCCCCAGCATCAGGAACTGATGCCTGAGGCCCCCGGGGCTGCAGGCCTGGGAGGGCCCGGGTGGAGCCGGGTCAGGCCTGGCATCCGGAGGTGGTTTATTTTCGGCCGAAGTCTCTGGGTATTTGATTATTCATTACTGAGAGAAGGGAATTAGCATCTCTGCTGTTTGTTTTATGAGATCACTCCAGTGCCAGGCTGCTGTTTCCAAGCAACCTGCACTTCCCAGTTAAGGAACCTGCCAAGCCAGGCCTCGGGCCCTATAGCCTGGTGACTGTGGCAGCGGCAGTCCCTGAGATGACCGTGACCCTGGACACAGGCCTCCGCACAGCTGCCTCCTGCCCTGGCTCCTGGGAGGGTGGTGTGCCAACCCGGGCCTCCAGGCTTTCCCCTTCTCGTGGGAAAGGGGGCAAGAGGAGCCTTTTCCTGAAAGAATATCAGTGATTTGATGTTGGCTTAGGAAGCGACTGTCTAGCACATCTTGTGTAGCGTGGGCACTGATGGGCTGGGCCTCAGTACTCCCTGGAAAAGAAATGAACTCCCTCCCTTCCTCCTCCCTCTTGAAGCAGCTACTGGCATGAATTTGGTGGATAGCCTTCTAGACTGCAGTTTGTGTGTTTACTACATATCTGTATCTATTTGGGGTTGGCCTGTACTTTAAAAATGTATCTAAGCCAGGCGTGGTGGTGCGTGCCTGTAGTCCCAGTTAGTCAGGAGGCTGAGGCAGGAGAATCACTTGAACCCGGGGCGGAGTTTGGCGGTGAGCCGAGATCGTGCCACTGCAGTCTGGCCTGGTGACAGATCGAGACTCCATCTCAAAAAAAAAAAAAGATAATGTCTTGCTGTGTTGTCCAGGCTGGACTTGAACTCCTGGGCTCAAGTGATCCTCCTACCTCAGTCTCCCAAGTAGCCAGGGCTATAGGTGTGTGTACCACAGCTCCCAGCTGCATGTACTTTAAAAATGTATCTAAGCCAGGCGTGGTGGTGCGTGCCTGTAGTCCCAGTTAGTCAGGAGGCTGAGGCAGGAGAATCACTTGAACCCGGGGGGCGGAGTTTGCGGTGAGCCGAGATCGTGCCACTGCAGTCTGGCCTGGTGACAGATCGAGACTCCATCTCAAAAAAAAAAAAAAAAAAAAAAAAGATAATGTCTTGCTGTGTTGTCCAGGCTGGACTTGAACTCCTGGGCTCAAGTGATCCTCCTACCTCAGTCTCCCAAGTAGCCAGGGCTGCAGGCCTGGGAGGGCCCGGGTGGAGCCGGGTCAGGCCTGGCATCCGGAGGTGGTTTATTTTCGGCCGAAGTCTCTGGGTATTTGATTATTCATTACTGAGAGAAGGGAATTAGCATCTCTGCTGTTTGTTTTATGAGATCACTCCAGTGCCAGGCTGCTGTTTCCAAGCAACCTGCACTTCCCAGTTAAGGAACCTGCCAAGCCAGGCCTCGGGCCCTATAGCCTGGTGACTGTGGCAGCGGCAGTCCCTGAGATGACCGTGACCCTGGACACAGGCCTCCGCACAGCTGCCTCCTGCCCTGGCTCCTGGGAGGGTGGTGTGCCAACCCGGGCCTCCAGGCTTTCCCCTTCTCGTGGGAAAGGGGCAAGAGGAGCCTTTTCCTGAAAAGAAATGAACTCCCTCCCTTCCTCCTCCCTCTTGAAGCAGCTACTGGCATGAATTTGGTGGATAGCCTTCTAGACTGCAGTTTGTGTGTTTACTACATATCTGTATCTATTTGGGGTTGGCCTGTACTTTAAAAATGTATCTAAGCCAGAGCGTGGTGGTGCGTGCCTGTAGTCCCAGTTAGTCAGGAGGCTGAGGCAGGAGAATCACTTGAACCCGGGGGGCGGAGTTTGCGGTGAGCCGAGATCGTGCCACTGCAGTCTGGCCTGGTGACAGATCGAGACTCCATCTCAAAAAAAAAAAGTATATAAGTATACATGTATATCATATTTTACAGTCCAACCCGTGTTCGTTTTGGAGCTTGTCAGCAATGCTATGTGTAAATCGGGTGCATCGGTGTTTATGGCTGTGTGTGCAGCTTCCCCCGTTTGTGAGCATTTGTTTCCAGTCCCTCCACTATGAGGAGGAAAAGTGAGGTGGTGAACACCCTTGGGTCCCCTGGGGCACACCATAGGCCATTTGCTCCAGAGCAGTGCTGTCTAATGGAAATAGCTTATGAGCCACATACATCATTTCACATTTTCTAATACCCACCTTTTTGTTTTGTTTTGTTTTTTTGAGACGGAGTCTTGCTCTTGTCGCCCAGGCTGGAGTGCAGTGATGCAATCTCGGCTCACTGCAACCTGCACCTCCTGGGTTCAAGCGATTCTCTTGCCTTGTCCTCCTGAGTAGCTGGGACTACAGACGCGTGCCACTGCGCCTGGCTAATTTTGTATCTTTAGGAGACGGGGTTTCGCCATTTTGGCCAGGCTGGTCTCGAACTCCCAACCTTAGGTGATCTGCCCACCTCGGCCTCCCAAAATGCTGGGATTACAGGTGTGAGCCACCGTGCCTGGCCCCTAATACCCACATTTTTAAAAGTAAAAATAGGCAGGTGAAAGTAATTTTGAGAATATCTTTTATTCCCACAGATCCAAATATTATTTCAACATGTAATCAGTATTTAAAAATTAACGAGGTAATTCACATTCTCTTTTACATACTAAGCCTTTGGAACCCACTGTGTATTTTACACGTCCGGCACGTCTCAGTTTGAACCGGCCGTATCTCAGGTGCTTGGTAGCCTCATGTAGCTGGTGGCTACTGCATTGAACGATACAGCTCTGCAGTTTGTATGTAAAAGTGGATTTGCTAAGCAATCGATGGGCTGTGCCTATCCTCAGCTTTATTAGTTCAAAGCCTATTCTCAGCTTTATTAGTTATTAACAAATTGCTCTCCAAATAATTGTACTAATTTACACTCCCCCGAGTAATCTGTAAGCGTTTAAATTGGCCGGGCGTGGTGGCTCACGCCTGTAATCCCAGCACTTTGGGAGGCCGAGGCAGGTGGATCACCTGAGGTTAGGAGTTTGAGACCAGCCTGACCAATATGGAGAAACCCCGTCTCTACTAAAAATACAAAATTAGCCAGGCGTGGTGGCTCAGCCTTAATCCCAGCACTTTGGGAGGCCGAGGCAGGTGGATCACCTGAGGTTAGGAGTTTGAGACCAGCCTGACCAATATGGAGAAACCCCGTCTCTACTAAAAATACAAAATTAGCCAGGCGTGGTGGCGGGCGCCTGTAATTCCAGCTATCTGGGAGGCTGAGGCAGGAGAATCACTTGAATCCAGGAGGCGAGGCTGTATGTGGTTGTGACTCAGGTTGTGACTATGTGTGAGTGACAGGCAAATGTGTAGTGAGGCTGGGGCTTTGGCTCCTTGGAGGTAGAGGAGGTGGAAGAGGTGAGGACAGGGCCTCGAGGCCAAGGGAAATGGAAAGACAGCGTCTTCATTTGTTGTTCTGTTTTCTTTTTGAGACGGAGTCTTACTCTGTCACCCAGGCTAGAGTGCAGTGATGTGATCTTGGCTCACTGCAGCCTCTGCCTCTTGGATTCAAGCGATTCTCCTGCCTCATCCTCCTGAGTAGCTGGAATTACAGGCACGCGCCACCACGCCCAGCTAATTTTTGTATTTTTAGTAGAGACGGGGTTTCACCATGTTGGCCAGGCTGGTCTGGAACTCCTGACCTCAGGCCTCCCAAAGTGCTGGGGTTACAGGCGTGAGCCGCCGCGCCCGGCCAAGATGGCACCTTTAAATGTTGTGCCCCATGCTGCACGTGGGGAGGGAGGCCTGAGCAGGCCACACGTGCCAGCTGCCCCCAGCACACACACCCCCCTCTCCCCCTGCCCCGGCTAATTCCAGGATGTGAAGGAAGTATGAGACATTAAGGGATTTCAAACCCTGGGAGACCTTCACGGTGCTGAGGAAAGCTGGATGCTGTGAGGAGTTGAATTTCTAGCAGGCCAGCAAAGGCCCTAGCCTGGTCTCCCCAACCCCAGACCCCCTCGTTAATCTTATTGGCTGAGCTGGTTTCCATGGAAACTGTCCAATTCCAAGGGACACTGTGCTATGTTCATCCCTGCGTTTCCCCAAGTTCCCAATGAGCTGAGTGAGAGGTTTTCAGTGCACGGTGAAGCTTTCATCCATTCATTAATCCTCTCCCCTCCCACCCTCCTCTCCCTCCGTTCCGACTCCTCCCTGCAGGCCAGCCAGCTCGGTGTGTACAAAGCGTTTGTGGATAACTATAAAGTCGCTCTGGAGACAGCTGAGAAGTGCAGCCAGTCCAACAACCAGTTCCAGAAGATCTCAGAGGTAGGCAGCTCCCCACACAGCCACCCTGACGGACACGGAGCTTTGGGGCTGCCCAGAGCCCTCGGGTCCCCCCTCCCTCGCTTGCCAGTCGGTGCAGTGGTTACTCTCATGGGTAACACTTAGCCTGATACTTGCTTTCTTGCACCTGACATTTTCCCTCTTAATAGAAAACGATCTATTTTTTTTTTTATTATTCTCTTTCAGATTAGAGAGAGGAACAGGGGAGGCCAAAAATAAAAATTCAAGGCAGTGTTCTCCCACCCCACACTGTGGTGACCTTGAGCAAGTCATGTCCCCACTCTTGGCTTTTATGTCCTGTCCTGTAGAATGAGGGGTTTAGACTTGGCCAGATAATCCTTTTTTGTTGTTGTTTGAGACAGTCTTGCTCTGTCACCCAGGCTGGGGTGCACTGGTGCCATCTCAGCTCACTGCAACCTCCACTCCCTGGGTTCAAGTGATTCTCCTGCCTCAGCCTCCCAAGTAGCTGGGATTTCAGGCGCCCGCCACCACACCCAGCTAAGGTTTGTATTTTTAGTAGAGATGAGGTTTTGCCTTGTTGGCCAGGCTGGTCTCGAACTCAGGTGATCTACACATCTCAGCCTCCCAAAGTGCTGACATTACAGGCGTGAGCCACCGAGCCTGGCCTGGCCAGCTACTCCTAACCTTGCTTGATAAGAATCACTGGTGCAGTGTTTACAACACAGATTTCCAGGCACCTTCCCTGGAGTTCTGATTCAGAAGGCTTTGGGTGGGGCCCAAGAGTCTATATTTGAACAAGCTTCTGGGTGATATTTATGACAGGGAAGTCTTGAGGAAATTTGGACTGTAGGTCGTCTTTTAAGGTTCTTGCCAACTCTAAGACTGCAATCCTGTAAACACAGAGAGGGCAAGAGCCACTTACGTGGAGAAGGAGCCTTGGAATCCCTGGCCCAGAACACGCGTGCTTCTGCTCCTGTGGCCCAGCTTCCTGGCCGGGAACATGCGTGCTCTGCTCCTGAGGCTCAGCCTTCCTGGCCGGGAACACGCGTGCTTCTGCTCCTGTGGCCCAGCTTCCTGGCCGGGAACACGTGTGCTTCTGCCCCTGAGGCACAGCCTTCCTGGCCGGGAACACGCGTGCTCTGCCCCTGCGGCCCAGCCTTCCTCCCGCACTCCTCCGCAGGGCAGAGGTGCAGTCCCGTCTGCCATCAACATTTCTACCCAAGAGGTGGCATGGAGGGACAGTTGCTTAGGATCCTCCAGGACAGAGCCCAGGCCTCTCAGCCAGTGTGCAGAGAGAGGACGGCTGACCATAGTTTCTTCTCCCAGACCCATGGAGCAGATGAGTCACCCTCTGCCTGGGAGGATGAAGTGCGGGTGGGGAAGTCCCTCTCCATGGAGCCAAGTGGCTGGAGAGGCCAGGTGCAGTGGCTCACGCCTGTAATCCCAGCTATTTGGGAGGCTGAGACAGGAGAATCTCTTGAACCCAGGAGGTAGAGGTTGCAGTGAGCTGCGAACACGCCACTGCACTCTGGTCTGGTGACAGAGCGAGACCCTGTCTGAATAAAAGTAAGTATCTATTGAGTCCCTTGCAGGAATAGGAAACCACAGGGCCCTCCCCACAACGAGGACAGAGCCCACGCCTCTCAGCCAGTGTGCAGAGAGAGGACGGCTGACCATAGTTTCTTCTCCCAGACCCATGGAGCAGATGAGTCACCCTCTGCCTGGGAGGATGAAGTGCGGGGTGGGGAAGTCCCTCTCCATGGAGCCAAGTGGCTGGAGAGGCCAGGTGCAGTGGCTCACGCCTGTAATCCCAGCACTTCGGGAGGCCGAGGCGGGAGATTGGCTTGAGCCCAGGAGTTCAAGACCTGCTTGGGCAACATGGCGAAACCCCGTCTCTACTAAAAATACAAAAATTAGCCTGGCGTGGTGGTGCACACTTGTAATCCCAGCTATTTGGGAGGCTGAGACAGGAGAATCTCTTGAACCCAGGAGGTAGAGGTTGCAGTGAGCTGCGAACACGCCACTGCACTCTGGTCTGGTGACAGAGCGAGACCCTGTCTGAATAAAAGTAAGTATCTATTGAGTCCCTTGCAGGAATAGGAAACCACAGGGCCCTCCCCACAACGAGGACAGAGCCCACGCCTCTCAGCCAGTGTGCAGAGAGAGGACGGCTGACCATAGTTTCTTCTCCCAGACCCATGGAGCAGATGAGTCACCCTCTGCCTGGGAGGATGAAGTGCGGGGTGGGGAAGTCCCTCTCCATGGAGCCAAGTGGCTGGAGAGGCCAGGTGCAGTGGCTCACGCCTGTAATCCCAGCACTTCGGGAGGCCGAGGCGGGAGATTGGCTTGAGCCCAGGAGTTCAAGACCTGCTTGGGCAACATGGTGAAACCCCATCTCTATTAAAAATACGAATAAAAGGGGCTGGAGAAATGGTGCTTCCCCCGCGGTTTCCAGCCCAACCCGGGAACTACCTGGACTCCCCTGGTCTGTGTTCAGAGCAGCCCTGCCGAGGCTGCCCAAGAGCCCGGGGTCAGACGTGGTGCAGAGAGTGTGGGGTCTTCTCTTGGCCTGGGCTGATTGCCTGTTCTCTGTGCATAGGCAGAAACCACACCCAACCGTAAGCCCCTCAAAGCCTGCCCACCCTGTAGGGCAGAGCCAGGCCCCTGGCTTTTTGCCAGGTGGCTTCTCATCCTGACTCACTCGATGACGCGCTTGCTTGCTGCTGGCGCTGCCACTTAATTACTGCAATTAGGCTCCTCTCTGCAGCAGGAGTGATTTCATACCCTTCACACACACTGGGATCCAGGCACCAGCCAGAGACACAGCCTGTGGACGCTGAGTAACACCCACCCCCCACCCCCCAAAATATACACACACTGGGGATCCAGGCACCAGCCAGAGACACAGCCTGGGGACGCTGAGTAACCCCCACCCCCAAAATATACACACACTGGGGATCCAGGCACCAGCCAGAGACACAGCCTGGGGACGCTGAGTAACCCCCACCCCCAAAATATACACACACTGGGGATCCAGGCACCAGCCAGAGACACAGCCTGGGACGCCTGAGTAACCCCCACCCCCAAAATATACACACACTGGGGATCCAGGCACCAGCCAGAGACACAGCCTGGGGACGCTGAGTAACCCCCACCCCCAAAATATACACACACTGGGGATCCAGGCACCAGCCAGAGACACAGCCTGGGACGCCTGAGTAACCCCCCCCCCCAAAATATACACACACTGGGGATCCAGGCACCAGCCAGAGACACAGCCTGGGGACGCTGAGTAACCCCCACCCCCACCCCCAAAATATACACACACACTGGGGATCCAGGCACCAGCCAGAGACACAGCCTGGGGACGCTGAGTAACCCCCACCCCCAAAATATACACACACTGGGGATCCAGGCACCAGCCAGAGACACAGCCTGGGGACGCTGAGTAACCCCCACCCCCCAAAATATACACACACTGGGGATCCAGGCACCAGCCAGAGACACAGCCTGGGACGCTGAGTAACCCCCACCCCCAAAATATACACACACACTGGGGATCCAGGCACCAGCCAGAGACACAGCCTGGGACGCCTGAGTAACCCCCACCCCCAAAATATACACACACTGGGGATCCAGGCACCAGCCAGAGACACAGCCTGGGGACGCTGAGTAACCCCCACCCCCAAAATATACACACACTGGGGATCCAGGCACCAGCCAGAGACACAGCCTGGGGACGCTGAGTAACCCCCACCCCCCACCCCCCAAAATATACACACACTGGGGATCCAGGCACCAGCCAGAGACACAGCCTGGGGACGCTGAGTAACCCCCACCCCCACCCCCACCCCCACCCCCAAAATATACACACACTGGGGATCCAGGCACCAGCCAGCCTGGGGACGCTGAGTAACCCCCCCCCCCCCAAATATACACACACCCAAGCTCCATCTTCAGGAGTTTTCTCTGTCTAGAAACAGCTTGAGACAGAATTAGGAAGTTCCTGCTGTCTGGGCACTTCCTCCCCCGCAGACCAAGCAGGTGACATCACCTGAGCACCTGACCTTGGCCTCACCTTGCCTCCTGCCTTCCCTCCCACACCCCTCTTTGAGGCTCTGTGTGCTCAGTCTGCCAAGTGGGGATGGCATTACAGCTCCAGTTGCAGGCTGCACTGTCCTGTTAGCAAAAGCTGGGGCTGGAACCTCTCTAAAGGAGGGTAAAGAGGCTTGGAGCAGATGAGTCACCCCTGGGGTCTGTTTCCAGTGCTCACTACCTGTCGCCTGGCTTGGGGTCCAGGAGGGGCTTTGGCTGTTCATCCCTTGAAGCTTCCTCTCGGATGCCCAGCATGGACAGTGGTGGGTGGGGAGTGTCGGGGGTGCTGGGGGCTGAGCAAGTGCTCTCTGATAGGGGTATGATGCAGCTCACTGTTCTGGGGAGCTCAGCGTCTCTGCTGAAGGCCCACCACTTCCCTGCTGGCGTGTGGGACCCCTCCTTCCTACCTCACGGGTTGCTCATGCTCTAGAGATCGAGATGATTGTCTGGAGGACCTGGCGCTGCTCAACTCAAACCCTGTCTGCCCTTGGCCGACGTGTAGGGTTCCTGAGTTGGGGTTCCTGTAATCACAGGGCTCCCTGCCAGCCTCTTCTCATCTCTGGGACCTGGAGTCCCTTCCTTCTTGCCCACGCCCCAGCCACTGGACTCCACGAGGCTCCAGGAGTTCACAGGTGTGGTGCAGGGGATTGGGGTGGCAGAGGCAGCCCATGGCCATGGGGCTCCTTTGTCTCTCTCTTTTTTTTTTTTTTTTTTTTTTTTTTTTTTTGAGACAGAGTCTCGCCCTGTCGCCCAGGCTGGAGTGCAGTGGCGCAATCTCGGCTCACTGCAACCTCCGCCTCTCAGGTTCAAGCGATTCTCCTGCCTCAGCCTCCTGAGTAGTTGGGATTACAGGCTCCTGCCACCATACCTGGCTAACTTTTGTATTTTTAGTAGAGACGGGGTTTCACCGTGTTGACCAGGCTGGTCTCGAACTTCCGACCTCAGGTGATCCGCCCGCCACGGCCTCTCAAAGTGCTGGGATGACAGGCGTGAGCCGCCGCGCCCGGCCTCTGTTCTCATACTTGCACCCTGAGTTTCAGAACTCCCCTTCCTGCCAGGCTCACAGTGGGGGCTGGGAGAGGTGAGGGACAGAACAGGCTATGACTCCTCCTCCTCCCCTTCCTTCCTCCTGGATGCCCAGCATGGACAGTGGTGGGTGGGGAGTGTCGGGTGCTGGGGCTGAGCAAGTGCTCTCTGATAGGGGTATGATGCAGCTCACTGTTCTGGGAGCTCAGCTGCCTCTGCTGAAGGCCCACCACTTCCCTGCTGGGCGTGTGGGACCCCTCCTTCCTACCTCACGGGTTGCTCATGCTCTAGAGATCGAGATGATTGTCTGGAGGACCTGGCTGCTCAACTCAAACCCTGTCTGCCCTTGGCCTGTAGGGGTTCCTGAGTTGGGGTTCCTGTAATCACAGGGCTCCCAGGCCGGCTGCTCTGGGCCTGAGTCTGTGGGAGCAGGAAGGAGAGGCTTGTTTCCAGCCGTGAGAGACCCCCAGTCGAGGTGTAGGCCCTTAACTGTGGAAGGCAGGTCAGCAGTGCCAGTGGGAGAGGGGTGTGGCAAGTTACTCTGTGAAGGTCACACACACACCCCTCTTTGAGGCTCTGTGTGCTCAGTCTGCCAAGTGGGGATGGCATTACAGCTCCAGTTGCAGGCTGCACTGTCCTGTTAGCAAAAGCTGGGGCTGGAACCTCTCTAAGGAGGGTAAAGAGGCTTGGAGCAGATGAGTCACCCCTGGGGTCTGTTTCCAGTGCTCACTACCTGTCGCCTGGCTTGGGGTCCAGGAGGGGCTTTGGCTGTTCATCCCTTGAAGCTTCCTCTCGGATGCCCAGCATGGACAGTGGTGGGTGGGGAGTGTCGGGGGTGCTGGGGGCTGAGCAAGTGCTCTCTGATAGGGGTATGATGCAGCTCACTGTTCTGGGGAGCTCAGCGTCTCTGCTGAAGGCCCACCACTTCCCTGCTGGCGTGTGGGACCCCTCCTTCCTACCTCACGGGTTGCTCATGCTCTAGAGATCGAGATGATTGTCTGGAGGACCTGGCGCTGCTCAACTCAAACCCTGTCTGCCCTTGGCCGACGTGTAGGGTTCCTGAGTTGGGGTTCCTGTAATCACAGGGCTCCCAGGCCGGCTGCTCTGGGCCTGAGGCTGTGGGAGCAGGAAGGAGAGGCTTGTTTCCAGCCGTGAGAGACCCCCAGTCGAGGTGTAGGCCCTTAACTGTGGAAGGCAGGTCAGCAGTGCCAGTGGGAGAGGGGTGTGGCAAGTTACTCTGTGAAGGTCACACACACACCGCCTTTCCGTGGAAGGGACCCGGACCATCCTCCTTGCAGCTCCCGCAGCTGACTGGGGGCTGGGGGCAGTGCCGGGACAGGTGCATGTCATCAGCAAGACTGTTGATCATAGGAGGATGAAGCCGGCCCAGGCAGGGAGGTGTCTAGAAGCCCGTGGACCCTGTCCCAAGAGGCAAGATGTGCTAAGGGGTGTCCTGACTGTAGCCGGGAGCGGGGTGGGCACGCGTGGCTCCCAGGCCGGCTGCTCTGGGCCTGAGTCTGTGGGAGCAGCAGGCGGCTGATTTTAGGACCTTCCTCTTCCTTCCCACCAGGTGTTTCGGCTCTGCACCCTTCTCAGTCACTTTGCTTTCCTATCTCCCTGGTAACCCGGAGCTCCTTGTCGAAGGCTGACGTGAGGGGGGTGGCAGCTTGCCAGAGGAGAGATGGCAGGGCTCCTTCCCAGAGGCGGCTGTGCTGGAGGGGCTGTGTGGGGCCACTGTCCCTTGACCTTCTCAGGACCCTCTCGATGGAAGCAAGCTCTGAGGCAGCCTCTCTCCTGCGGCCCAGCAGGACGGCTGCGGGAACCCTGTTCTCACTTGAAATTGGCCTAGTCAGCGATCGGAGGAGAAATGGTGTTTTTGGTCTGGTCTAGGAGTTGATCAGGTCTTGACTCTGCCTCCCTGAAAAGGAAATGTACCCTTGGCTTCCTCTCCCTTCCCCAAAAGGAAGCTTCGACTTAGTGAAACGGACCCGGGACCTGGAGTTCACGTTGCTTCGGTCTCCGTGACATTGTTGTTGAAGTCAGCTTCAAAGTGGGGAGGAGGAACGAAAGGGCCAGCTCGTGAGGAGGGGCTCACCCCATCCTGGTCACTCTTTCCACGAACCCTCCTGTGGTTCATTGAGGTTTTACAGGTGCTGCCTTCCCCTGAAGAAGGGGCAGCTCAAAGCGAGGAGCGTGGGCGGATCTGCCCAGCTCCCACCACTTGTAGCCTCAAGTCTCTGGCCTCAGTTGCCTTGTCTGTAAAATGGGGCTAGTGATCATTGCTTCCCTTTTTAATCACAGGAAATAATGCGAGCAAAGCAGTTAACTCAGTACCCTTGGGCACAGAGCGAGTACCCAGCAAACTAGAGAGAGACCGGCTTGCTGCCCAAGTCAGTGGAGAGGGAGAGTGGGTGAGGTCAGGCAGGAAGCAGGCCAGCCTGCCGGGAGTCTGGGGACGGGAGAAGGGCCAGAGCAAGCGCCTCACCCTGAATTCTCGGGACCCCGGCGTGCAGGGGCCGTGGGGAGCACAAACTTCAGGGCTGCTTTTGTTCCCGCAGTTCCCTCCGTATCTGACATGGTCCCAGTGCCACCCCTGCCTATCCCGTGCACCTGTCCTCCTGGCCGCCCTTCCAGAGCTCATTCCACAGCCCTGCTCAGGTGGACTCTGGAGGTGACCACAGACATATTAATAACCCCTCTGAAACCCAACCTGCCATGTGTTCAGACCTCTGAGCTTAGTCAGAAACCTCTTCCTCCTGGGACCCAAGAGAGGGCTGAGGGGAGCAGATAATGCAGTGTCAGCTTTCTGTGGAGCTGCCACTCCGGGGCCCACCCCAGCAGGTGTCTCTTGAGCTTGTGCTTTCTTTTGGGTCTTTGGGGTTCTCGAGTGTGATTTTTCCCCTGAAGAAGGGGCAGCTCAAAGCGAGGAGCGTGGGCGGATCTGCCCAGCTCCCACCACTTGTAGCCTCAAGTCTCTGGCCTCAGTTGCCTTGTCTGTAAAATGGGGCTAGTGATCATTGCTTCCCTTTTTAATCACAGGAAATAATGCGAGCAAAGCAGTTAACTCAGTACCCTTGGGCACAGAGCGAGTACCCAGCAAACTAGAGAGAGACCGGCTTGCTGCCCAAGTCAGTGGAGAGGGAGAGTGGGTGAGGTCAGGCAGGAAGCAGGCCAGCCTGCCGGGAGTCTGGGGACGGGAGAAGGGCCAGAGCAAGCGCCTCACCCTGAATTCTCGGGACCCGGCGTGCAGGGGCCGTGGGGAGCACAAACTTCAGGGCTGCTTTTGTTCCCGCAGTTCCCTCCGTATCTGACATGGTCCCAGTGCCACCCCTGCCTATCCCGTGCACCTGTCCTCCTGGCCGCCCTTCCAGAGCTCATTCCACAGCCCTGCTCAGGTGGACTCTGGAGGTGACCACAGACATATTAATAACCCCTCTGAAACCCAACCTGCCATGTGTTCAGACCTCTGAGCTTAGTCAGAAACCTCTTCCTCCTGGGACCCAAGAGAGGGCTGAGGGGAGCAGATAATGCAGTGTCAGCTTTCTGTGGAGCTGCCACTCCGGGGCCCACCCCAGCAGGTGTCTCTTGAGCTTGTGCTTTCTTTTGGGTCTTTGGGGTTCTCGAGTGTGATTTTTCCCCCTGAAGATGGGCTGAGCCACAGGTGGGTGCCTTAAACAGCCTCAGAAATGGATCCCACCTGAGCTAGGACCTGGGCTGCACCCTCAGTGCCCAGGATACCCCAAGACTGGCCTCATTCCTTCAAGCTTCCATGGCCCATGGGGAGGGTCTCTGGAAACTGCTAGATAAGAAAGGGCTACAGATATGTCATATGAAGTGTATTTACATAAACCGGTGGTTGGCCGGGTATGGTGGCTCATGCCTGTAATCCCAACTTTTGGCAGACTGAGGCAGGAAGATTGCTTGAGGCCAGGAGTTCGAGACCAGCAACGTAGTGAGACCTTGTCTCTATATTTTTAAAAAAATTAAGATAAATACATAAATAAAACATAAAGCAGTGGTTTTCAACCATTATTATACATTCAAATCAGTAAAGAAGCTTTTTAAAAATGCTGATGGCCCTTGTGGTCTTGCAGAGATTTGGGTTGAGTTGACGGGGCTGGGGGCAGGCATCTGTATCTTTTAACTGCTCCCCCAGTGATTCCGACAGGCAGCCGAGCTTGGACTGCGAGTGAGGGTGGTGGCCCTGCTGAGGCTGCATTTTCTTCACAGCCGGCAGATCGCTCCCTGAAGTGTCTGCTTAGCCATGCATGGGGTATTTATATCTCAGGCTTTGGAGAAATATGGGGTTTGGGACCTGGCTAGGGCGTGCGTGTTCATGCTGGGATCTGTCACAACCTGGTCCTGTGGGACACCCAGTCTGGGATCCTTCTTCCCAGATGACCACCCTGCCTCTCTCACTGCTCCTGTGGCAGGAGGCCCAAGGTAATGACCCCAGGGACAGAGCATCCAGGTGCAAGACTGAAGCTAAGCCTCCTGTTGGGAGGGTGGGCACAGCTGCGTACAGGAAGGGTGTTGGGAAGTGTTGATCCACCAGCTGCCACCTCCACCTGTCCCTGCTGAATCCCAGCCATCCTCACATGGTGGCTGGGTTGTGGAGGGTGTGGCTCTTGGGGGCCTGGGCTGGCCTTGCCTGCGTCCTCCCAGCCTCTTTGGGGCTCTCATATGTGAGGCCTAACCTGAGTTGCTTCAGGAAACCTTTGCCCCTCAGGCTGCCACATGTTTGAGAGCACAGCCTTTGTTTTTCTTTTTTTCTTTTTTTTTGAGACGGAGTTTCACTCTTGTTGCCCAGGCTGGAGTGCAGTGGCATGATCTTGGCTCGCTACAACCTCCGCCTCCCGGATTCAAGTGATTCCCCTGCCTCAGCCTCCCAGATAGCTGGGACTACAGCCACGTGCCACCACGCCTGGCTAATTTTTGTATTTTTAATAGAGATGGGGTTTCACTGTGTTGGCCAGGCTGGCCTCGGGGAGCAGAGCCTTTCTGTGGAGATCAGGCCAGCCTCCCTGGCCTCCACCCTCCCTGTGTCCAGCCTCCCTGCTCCAGCCTTCCTGTGCTTTGCTATCTGGGGTTTGAGGATGTGGGGAGGGGTCTTTCCTCTGAGAGATGAGGCCAGTCCTGTGGATCACAGTGAGTCATGCCAATCCCAGCTGGTTGTGCCCAGCCTTCAGCTGCAGGAGCCTGAGAATGATAAGGTCTGGGGAGCTGCCCTTCCTGGAAACACAGCATGTCTCCTTCCCCCATTCTGGGGTCCCGCGTGTGGCAGGTGTGCTGGACTCTGCAGGGCATGGCTGGGTGGAGCTGCGTGATTCAGGGCTGGGGGTCCAGGAAAGCATCTGCCTTGAGCCAGGTGAAGCCAGGACAGGCCTGGGGAGGGGGGCGGGGTGGCTCTCGATGAAGCCATGTCTGATGGGAGAGGAGGCAGGGCTGTGGAGGGAGCAGGGGCTGCCAGGGCTGTGCGTCACCTGTGTCTGCTGCTTGGTGGGCTTGGGGAGTGAGAACAGAGGTGGGGGCTGCCAGGGCTGTGCTCACCTGTGTCTGCTGCTTGGTGGGCCTGGGGAGTGAGAACAGAGGTGGGGGCTGCTGTGGGTTCCCTCTGGTGTCCCGTGAGGGGGTGTTCACGTGGGAAGCATGCGGGTGGGGGACGAAGCTGGTCTCTGGGGTGTTGGGGTGCCCTTGTCCGTCATCCTGTTCCTCCTTCTCCCTGTCTCCCCCGACAGCTCTGCTCTACAAGCCCATTGACCGGGTCACTCGGAGCACCCTAGTCCTACACGTGAGTGTCAAGCCCCCGAATGGCCAGAGAGGGCTTAGGAGTTCAGTGGAAGACTGAGTCTGGGCTTAGACGGTGCCGGAGCCACCGAGAACAGCCCACGTGGGGAATCAGGGGTCCCTAGGCTCCAAGGATGCCCGTCTGGCCCACGGTATCCGTGCCACCAGGCCAGGGCCTGAATACAGCTTGCCTGCCAAGCTTGACATGGCGAGGTGCTCCCCGGGAGGCAGGTACTTCCTGCTTCCCCACCCGATGCCTCCTGGTCTCCAGTGTCCTTGGAGCAGCTGCAGGGCGGATACAGGGGTTTCTCTCCCAGCTGCTCGGGGGATGAGCCTCCACCTGGCCTCCCAACTGGGGAAAGAATAATGACTGCAGCCAGGAGAAGAGGGAGCAGCCAGGAGCCCGCAGCAGGAAAGGCTGGTGCTGGAGGTGGTGGAGGCCATCCAGGTTGCCGGAATGTCCAGTGGGCACCTGCATGTGGGACAGCCGCTCCCCTGGGGCCCCTTCTTGGCTGGGGTGGGGGACGAAGCTGGTCTCTGGGGTGTTGGGGTGCCCTTGTCCGTCATCCTGTTCCTCCTTCTCCCTGTCTCCCCCGACAGCTCTGCTCTACAAGCCCATTGACCGGGTCACTCGGAGCACCCTAGTCCTACACGTGAGTGTCAAGCCCCCGAATGGCCAGAGAGGGCTTAGGAGTTCAGTGGAAGACTGAGTCTGGGCTTAGACGGTGCCGGAGCCACCGAGAACAGCCCACGTGGGGAATCAGGGGTCCCTAGGCTCCAAGGATGCCCGTCTGGCCCACGGTATCCGTGCCACCAGGCCAGGGCCTGAATACAGCTTGCCTGCCAAGCTTGACATGGCGAGGTGCTCCCCGGGAGGCAGGTACTTCCTGCTTCCCCACCCGATGCCTCCTGGTCTCCAGTGTCCTTGGAGCAGCTGCAGGGCGGATACAGGGGTTTCTCTCCCAGCTGCTCGGGGGATGAGCCTCCACCTGGCCTCCCAAAGTGCTGGGTGCCTTGTGACTTTCCAGCTCTGATCCCCGTTCCCAGCCAAGGGGAGGTGAGCTCAGGGCCCAGCACGACCCCTCACCCAGGCTGAGAAGTATCAGATCCCTGGTCCCCTTCTCTCATGGCGGTGCTGGGTGCCTTGTGACTTTCCAGCTCTGATCCCCGTTCCCAGCCGGGGGAGGTGAGCTCAGGGCCCAGCACGACCCCTCACCCAGGCTGAGAAGTATCAGATCCCTGGTCCCCTTCTCTCACACACAGGCGGCAGATCCCTCGTCCCCTTCTCTCACACACAGGCGGCAGATCCCTCGTCCCCTTCTCTCATGGCGGTGCTGGGTGCCTTGTGACTTTCCAGCTCTGATCCCCCGTTCCCAGCCAAGGAGAGGTCTTCCGTCCTTGGTCACCCTGATGACCTGCAGCATTCCAGGCCCTAGGCTGAGAGCTTTAAGTCCAGTGTCTCATTAATCCTCCTAATAATCTAGGGAGGCTGGGCACGGTGGCTCACACCTGTAATCCCAGCACTTTGGGAGGCCGAGGCAGGCGGATCACGAGGTCGGGAGATCGAGACCATCCTGGCTAACGCGGTGAAACCCCGTCTCTACTAAAAATACAAAAAATTAGCCAGGCGTGGTGGTCGTGGGCGCCTGTAGTCCCAGCTACTCAGGAGGCTGAGGCAGGAGAGTCGCTTGAACCCAGGAGGCGGAGGTTTCAGTGAGCCGAGATCGCGCCATTGCACTCCAGCCTTGGCGACAGAGTGAGACTCCATCTCAAAAATAATAATAACAATCCAGTGAGCCAGAAGAACCTGAGGCTGGGGAGTCTCTCCAGGTCCACCACATGGTCTTTCAGCCACAGGTGTCAGAGCTGGATTCCTCACCTGGGGCTGTCTGGAGGCCCCATGCATTCTCGCCCACGCCGGGGAAGCGGCCTCCGGGTGCCTTGTTCTTGAATGCAGACACCTGCCTTTGGCCAGTGTGATGCCGTCAGGGTCCCCTGGGAAGCGAAGGGAGCAGGAGCTTGGAGCTGCTTCAGCTCGGCCTGCACACGCAATAGCTTGCGGGGAGCCCGCAGCAGGAAAGGCTGGTGCTGGAGGTGGTGGAGGCCATCCAGGTTGCCGGAATGTCCAGTGGGCACCTGCATGTGGGACAGCCGTTCCCTGGGGGCCCTTCTTGGTGCAAGGGTGGGGACAGCCCAGCGAGGGGAGTACCAGGAAGCATGAGAGGGACAGTTGCCCTTGTGGGTTGGCAGCTGGGTCCAGGTGAAAGGCTTCCTGTCCAGGGGAGGCCATTCGGCGGCCGTTACGAGTGAGGCTGACAGGGTTTCTGCTCCTCTGGTCTGTTTACGAGCCCCCAGAGTCTCCTGGGGAGAAAGTGGTGAGGGACGGGCCTGGAGAGTGTCCACTGGGCAGAGAGAGCCGATTCTGTGCGGCTCCTGGGGCTGATGTGCAGCGTCTGGGGATCCCCTCGTCTGTTTTATTCTGGGGACATCTGAAAACTCTCCAGAGGGCTTAGCGTACCCTCAGTTTTCAGTCATCCTTTTTTTGGGACTGAGTCTCACTCTGTCGCCCAGGCTGGAGTGCAATGGCACAATCTCGGCTCACTGCAGCCTCCACCCTCTGGGTTCAAGCAATTCTCCTGCGTCAGCCTCCCGAGTAGCTGAGATTACAGGCAGGCGTCACCATGCCCGACTAATTTTTGTATTTTTAGTAGAGACGGGGTTTTGCCACGTTGGCCAGGCTGGTCTCGAACTCCTGACCTCAGGTGATCCACCCGCCTCGGCCTCCCAAATTGCTGGGATGACAGGTGTGAGCCACCGCGCCTGGCCTTGGTCATCTTAATTGTATACTTTGAACACGCTCACCTATGTATTACAGCAGACGTAGGTCACACCATGTATCACATGCACAGGAAAGGATGGGACAGATGGGGGCGGCCCCCTGGCTCTGAGCAGGGGTTGGAAACTCTGGAAACCCCACGTGGAGCAGAAACCACCCAGAGCCCAGGTTAGAGGTGGCTGCAGGTCCCCTCTGGATACTGCTGCAGCCCCAGGCCGGATGGCCCAGGTCTTATCCCCAGGGGGCTGGAGAAGCCAGGGAGGAGTAGCATGGACAGGCCTGAGCGGGTCTGGGGTCTCAGCTGAGCCGGGACTAGATGAAGTTCTCCTCCGCGGTCAGGAGGGATCGCAAATGGGGATGTTCATGCCCCAGGGTGGAGAAACCGGTCGTCCTGGGCAGGGGGCTCCAGGGGTAGCTGCGGAGAGCCCTGTGCGTTGCACACACTTGATGTGCCAGGCACTGTGCTGTTTCACACGCACCATCTTGATGAGTCACCTTATCAGGCAGACATCACTGTCCGCACTTTACAGAAGATGAATCTGGGATTCAGAGAGGTCAGGGAGCCCGCCTGAGATCACAGCTGAGAAGCCTGTTGAGATTCAAACCCACGTCCGTGTGACTCCAAAGGCAGTGCTTGAACCACCTTTGGTTAAGGGATGACAGGCTCTGCTGCCCCTCGGTCCAGCACTCCCTGGCTGGCCGTGCCCCCGCGTGCAGGCTCTGCCCTCGGCTGCACTCCCCTCTGAGCAGGCTGGGGGGTCTGCCATCTCCCTCAGACACGACAGCTGGTGAAGGACGGCTTCCTGGTGGAAGTGTCGGAGAGCTCCCGGAAGCTGCGGCATGTCTTCCTCTTTACAGATGTCCTACTGTGTGCCAAGCTGAAGAAGACCTCTGCAGGGTGAGTGTGTGAGTCCAGGGGCAGGGGGCGGGGTGGGGGAGCCGGACCTCTGCAGGGTGAGTGTGTGAGTCCAGGGCAGGGCTGGGGTGGGGGTTCAGACCTCTGCGGGGTGAGTGTGTGAGTCCAGGGGCAGGGCTGGGGTGGGGGGTTCAGACCTCTGCAGGGTGAGTGTGTGAGTCCGGGGACACAGGGCAGAGGAGGGAGGCCGGACCCTGCCACCCATGGAGCCTTCAGCAACTTTGTGGGGTTTTTTTCTTTTGAGACAGGGTCTTGCTCTGTTGCCCAGGCTGGAGTGCAGTGGTGTGATCTCAGCTCACTGCAACCTCTGCCTCCCGGGTTCAAGCGATTCTCCTGCCTCAGCCTCCTGAGTAGCTGGGATTACAGATGCACGCCACCACGCCACCATGCCTGGCTAATTTTTGTGTTTTAGTAGAGACGGGGTTTTGCCATGTTGGCCAGGCTGGTCTCGAACTCCCGACCTCAGGTGATCTGCCCGCCTCGACCTCCCAAAGTGCTGGGATTACAGGCATAAGCTGCCGCGCCTGGCTGGTTTTTTCCTTTTAAAAACTATATTAATTAACTTAATTTCACCACATAGCCTTTTTTCCTGAAAGTAAGTCATGTTTTTAATTATAAAGATAATATAAGGACATTGGAGGAAACCGCGTCCCCCACTGAAGCCTGAGGTCCGCCTCCTGCCGCGCTGCTTCCTCCCCTGTTTTTAAGTGTTCTCATGTTTCTTCACACAGTCGTAATCACAGTGAATGCCCAATTTGGGGCTCTGCTGTTTCTATTTCGTGTCATAAGCGTTTTCCCTGTTGCTGCCTCATCTTCATAATCATCCTTGTACTTTCCTGCACGACGTTACCAGTGGATGTGCCATCGTCTGCCTAAGCATTCTCCTTTTATTAGACATCTCTGAATTTCTGCTAACTGCAGTGCTGTGAATATTCACCACGTCTCCTGCTACTATTTATTGAGGGTTTAGGCCATGCCAGGTGCCGTGACACATGCTTTGAATACATGATTTCTAGTCCTCCCCACACCTCCACTAAATAGCAACTGTTGTTCCCTTATCGTAGACGAGAGAAGAGCCTTGGAGAAGGTAAATAAGCGGCCCAAGCTTGCACAGCTAGAGGCACAGGTGGGACTGGAACCCCAAGCTGATGTGCAAGCTCCTTTGTGCCTCCTTCTGTCCACCCGGGAATGTGGGTCTGCTCTGTGCCTTGAGCAGAGAGGCTCATTCTGCGTTCATTCACACATTCTTCCACCCACGCTTACTGATCACCTGTGATGTACCAAGCACACCCCTTCTCACAGCTGAGAAGCAGCAGTCTGGATTCAAACCCGTGTCTATGGGACTCGTTTACCACCAGACTATCTTGCCTCTCCCTTCAGCCCTCCCTGGCTGGCTGTGCCCCCAACTATAGCTCAGGGGGAGCAAGCCATGCGCCCACCACAACACTCAAGGGTCAGAATGAGAAGTGCAAATCTAAGTCCTAGGGGAAGGATCGATCATTAGGAACTTCAATAAAGGGATGACTGGCCGGGCACGGTGGCTCATGCCTGTAATCCCAGCACTTTGGGAGGCCAAGGCGGGTGGATCACCTGGGGTCAGGAGTTTGAGACCAGACTGGCCAACGTGGCAAAACTCCGTCTCTACTGAAAGTACAAAAATTAGCCCGGTGTTAGGGCAGGCACCTATAATCCCAGCTACTTGGGAGGCTGAGGTAGGAGAATCGCTTGAACCCTGGAGGCAGAGTTTGGAGTGAGTGGAGATCGTGCCATTGCACTCCAGCCTGGGCAACAAGAGCAAAACTCCATCTCACAAAATAAAAATAATTTAAAAAGTAATAGTAATAAAGGACATGACTCCCTGGAACTAGATCATGTTTGAGATAGTTCTGAGGCAGAGATGGCGATAATAAGCACACATGCCTCTGCCTGTTGTCCTTTGCCACGGCAGACATTACTAATCACATATGCCTCTGCCTGTCGTCCTTTGCCATGGCAGACATTACTAATCAACCAGGGCATGCTTTCTTGCTAGACTTGGATGTGGCTTTGTAATCCTCCACCCAGTGTTGACCCATGTGACCTCTCGATAAGAGGTGGCATTCGGAATGACACCTGTATTCATTGCTGGCCTGAAGGATATTGAACACGGATAGTCTAGAAGGGAGGGAGGAGATTGCGGTGGGGAATAGGAAAATGTGAGCCCAGCCAGGAGGGCTTCACTCTTCGTGATACCCAAGTGGTTTGGGATGTTTGACAACATGAGTCATCTGGGCCAGAAGCCTGGTAAGGTGAAGGGGCGGAGTTGCTCCCTGCGGGCAGAGCGGACCCCAGAACCCAGCTCTCATCACTCCATGTGTGTGTTTCCTAATCAGGCTCCTCAGGAGCAGGGATCGTTCTTGCTTCTGGCGAGTTCTCAGTCAACCCCTGTCAGTGGTTCTGTGGTTCTGGACCCAGGAGTTGAGGCTGGAAGAGCCAGGCTCCCTCTGGCTCATGGTTCCCTGTGGTTCGTTTGCAGGAAGCACCAGCAGTATGACTGTAAGTGGTACATCCCCCTGGCCGACCTGGTGTTTCCATCCCCCGAGGAGTCTGAGGCCAGCCCCCAGGTGCACCCCTTCCCAGACCACGAGCTGGAGGACATGAAGATGAAGATCTCCGCCCTCAAGAGTGAAATCCAGAAGGAGGTGAGCAGAGCTTGGTATCCGAGCCTGGGGCCCTTTGAGCCAGCTGTGCTCGGGGAGGTGGAGGCGGGAAGTTGTAAGATTTGAGAGTTTGAGAGGGAGCCTTGAGTGTGTAGTTACTAAGGGAAAGACCCCGACTACAGTAGCTCTGAGGAGATCGAGGGGGTCAGTGCTCAGGATTTCATGGGGCTAACGTGGAAAGTGCCCTGGAAAGCAGTGCATGTTGAGCATGATAGAAAAGGGAAGCAAGCAGCTGGGCACAGTGGCTCACACCTGTGATCCCAGCACTTTGGGAGGCCGAGGCAGGCGGATCACCTGAGGCCAGGAGTTCGAGACCAGCCTGGCCAAGATGGCAAAACCCTGTCTCTACTAAAAGTACAAAAATTAGCAGGGCGCGGTGGTGGGCGCCTGTAATCTCAGCTACTTGGGAGGCTGAGGCAGGAGAATGGCTTGAGCCCGAGTTCACATAACAGTGTTTAGAGGAACATGCATAGCCCTCAGTTCACATAACAACAGTGCTGAGGAACATGCATAGCTCTCAGTTCACATAACAGTGTTTAGAGGAACATGCATAGCTCTCAGTTCACATAACAGTGTTTAGAGGAACATGCATAGCCCTCAGTTCACATAACAACAGTGTTTAGAGGAACATGCATAGCTCTCAGTTCACATAACAGTGTTTAGAGGAACATGCATAGCCCTGAGTTCACATAACAGTGTTTAGAGGAACATGCATAGCCCTGAGTTCACATAACAACAGTGTTTAGAGGAACATGCATAGCTCTCAGTTCACATAACAGTGTTTAGAGGAACATGCATAGCTCTCAGTTCACATAACAGTGTTTAGAGGAACATGCATAGCTCTCAGTTCACATAACAGTGTTTAGAGGAACATGCATAGCTCTCAGTTCACATAACAACAGTGCTGAGGAACATGCATAGCTCTCAGTTCACATAACAGTGTTTAGAGGAACATGCATAGCCCTCAGTTCACATAACAACAGTGCTGAGGAACATGCATAGCTCTCAGTTCACATAACAGTGTTTAGAGGAACATGCATAGCCCTGAGTTCACATAACAGTGTTTAGAGGAACATGCATAGCCCTGAGTTCACATAACAACAGTGTTTAGAGGAACATGCATAGCTCTCAGTTCACATAACAGTGTTTAGAGGAACATGCATAGCCCTGAGTTCACATAACAACAGTGTTTAGAGGAACATGCATAGCCCTGAGTTCACATAACAACAGTGTTTAGAGGAACATGCATAGCTCTCAGTTCACATAACAGTGTTTAGAGGAACATGCATAGCCCTGAGTTCACATAACAGTGTTTAGGAGGCCCAGGCAGGCAGGTCACCTGAGGTCAGGAGTTTGAGACCAGCCTGGCCAACGTGGTGAAACTCCGTCTCTACTGAAAATACAAAATTAGCCTGGCATGGTGGCTTGGGCCTGTAATCCCAGCTACTCAGGAGGCTGAGACAGGAGAATTGCTTGAAAGACCTGGGAGGCCTCTCAGAAACTGACAGATCAAGCAGGCAAATAAATAAGGAGAGAGAGGACCTGAATGCCACAATTAACATGCTTGACTTAAAAATGCAGAGAAGCTTGTGCCCTGACAGAAAACTGAGATTCTTGTCACACGTGTTTGGGACATTCACATTTATCCTATAATAGGCCACTAAGGAAATCTCAAAATTTTTCTAAAAGTTGATAGCATGCAAGTCATGTTCACAGACCACAGTGGAGTAAAATTAGAAGTGAACAAGAATCTTGGTCAGCCTGGGCACAGTGGCTCATGCTTGTAATCCCAGAACTTTGGGAGGCTGAGGCGGGTGGATTGCCTGAGGGTCAGTAGTTCAAGATCAGCCTGGCCAACATGGTAAAACTCCATCTCTACTAAAAATACAAAATTATCCAGGTGTGGTGGATCATGCCTGTAATCTCAGCTACTTGGGAGGCTGAGGCAGGAGAATGGCTTGAGCCCGGGAGGTGGAGGTTGCAGTGAGCCAAGATCATGCCATTGCACCACAGCCTGGGCAATAGAGTGAGATTCTGTCAAAAGTTAAAAAAAAAAAAAGTGGAGGTGGGGGAAGCAAGAGAAGAAAAAGCAGGCTTTTGTAAGGAAAAGCCAGACCTGTGCAAGGAAAAAGACCTGGGAGGCCTCTCAGAAACTGACAGATCAAGCAGGCAAATAAATAAGGAGAGAGAGGACCTGAATGCCACAATTAACATGCTTGACTTAAAAATGCAGAGAAGCTTGTGCCCTGACAGAAAACTGAGATTCTTGTCACACGTGTTTGGGACATTCACATTTATCCTATAATAGGCCACTAAGGAAATCTCAAAATTTTTCTAAAAGTTGATAGCATGCAAGTCATGTTCACAGACCACAGTGGAGTAAAATTAGAAGTGAACAAGAATCTTGGTCAGCCTGGGCACAGTGGCTCATGCTTGTAATCCCAGAACTTTGGGAGGCTGAGGCGGGTGGATTGCCTGAGGGTCAGTAGTTCAAGATCAGCCTGGCCAACATGGTAAAACTCCATCTCTACTAAAAATACAAAATTATCCAGGTGTGGTGGATCATGCCTGTAATCCCAGCACTTTAGGAGGCCCAGGCAGGCAGGTCACCTGAGGTCAGGAGTTTGAGACCAGCCTGGCCAACATGGTAAAACTCCATCTCTACTGAAAATACAAAATTAGCCTGGCATGGTGGCTTGGGCCTGTAATCCCAGCTACTCAGGAGGCTGAGGCAGGAGAATTGTGTGAACCTGGGAGGTGGAGGTTGCAGTGAGCCAAGATCACACCACTGCACTCCAGTCTGGGCCACAGAGTGAGTGGGACTCCATCTCAAAAAAACAAAACAAAACAGCAGTGAACAAACAATTATTGAAGAAAACATGACCAGATGGCCTCTCTGAGGATTCTTTCAACTCAAGCATCTCTCTTTGAACAGGGGAAAGGAAGATCAGCATTATAGCCCCAGGAGTGTTCAGGGCTGGGGGATGTCCTAGGACGGAGGGTCTAACTGAGGGTGCATCTGCCCAGAGGTCTCCCTCACCAGCACAGCTGTCCCTCTCTTGAACGGCTGGGCCCTGCCCACAGTCCCCACCCAGGAGCATCCTGTGTGCCTGTTTCTCACCCGCCCCTGGGAGGCTTCCTGCCCCTCCTGTTGCCCCAGCTATGCAGACGTGGCCTTGTGCCCAGTCAACACTCACTGAGCCCCACTGGCTGCGCTGCCTGGGGTGTGCCGGGTGCCTCACGGATATCCCTGTCCAGTGGAGGAAGCAGACACGCCCCTTGCTGACCACAGAATGTGGCACATGTGGTGAGTCACTGGAGGCACAGGTGCCGTCCTCTGAGTCACAGAAGAAGCAGTGATTTGTTTTTTGTTTGTTTGTTTGTTTGTTTGTTTTTGTTTTGAGATGGAGTCTCACTCTGTCACTGTCACCCAGGCTGGAATGCAGTGGCACAATCTCGGCTCACTGCAACCTCCACCTCCCGGGTTCATGCAATTCTTCTACCTCAGCCTCCTGAGTAGCTGGAAATACAGGCGTCCACCACCACACCCGGCTAATTTTTTGTATTTTTAGTAGAGACGGGGTTTCACCATGTTGGCCAGGCTGGTCTTGAACCCCTGACCTCATAATCCGCCTGCCTCAGCCTCTCAAAGTTCTGAGATGACAGGTGTGAGCCACCGCACTCAGCCTTGTTCTTTTAATAATAATTTTTAAAACTTTCATGTTTTTTCTAATCACCAGTGTAATACGGGCTGGTTATAATGAGAAATGCTCATAGGACCAGCATGTACAGGGTAAAGCTGATCACCAGCCACCTCCTATTGCTGACAGTTTGAGGTGTATTCTTCTGAACTCTTCTCTGCTTGTCCTGGTGTGGCCTGTGTGTGTGTGTGTGCGCATGTGTGTCCAATGAGACTGGACTACACGTGCTGTTTTGCAACGTCAGCATTTCACTCCACAGTAGGTCTTTGAGCCCTTTGGATGTATCAGATTCTGTTTTTATTTCTTTTTGAGATGGAGTCTCGCTCTGTCACACCCAGGCTGGAGTGCAGTGGCACAATCTCGCTCACTGCAACCTCCACCTCCCGGGTTCATGCCATTCTTCTCCCTCAGCCTCCCGAGTAGCTGGGATTACAGGTGCCCACCACCAGGCCCAGTAGTTTTTGCATTTTTAGTAGAGATGGGGTTTCACCATGTTGGCCAGGCTGGTCTCAAACTCCTGACCTCAAACGATCTGCCCGCCTCGGCCTCCCAAAGTGCTGGGATTACAGGTGCCCACCACCAGGCCCAGTAGTTTTTGCATTTTTAGTAGAGATGGGGTTTCACCATGTTGGCCAGGCTGGTCTCAAACTCCTGACCTCAAACGATCTGCCCGCCTCGGCCTCCCAAAGTGCTGGGATTACAGGTGCCCACCACCAGGCCCAGTAGTTTTGCATTTTTAGTAGAGATGGGGTTTCACCATGTTGGCCAGGCTGGTCTCAAACTCCTGACCTCAAACGATCTGCCCGCCTCGGCCTCCCAAAGTGCTGGGATTACAGGTGGCACACACCCCTCTCTCTCTGTCACATGCACACACCCCTCTCTCTCTGTCACATGCACACACCCCTCTCTCTCTGTCACATGCACACACCCCTCTCTCTCTGTCACATGCACACACCCCTCTCTCTCTGTCACATGCACACACCCCTCTCTCTCTGTCACATGCACACACCCCTCTCTCTCTGTCACATGCACACACCCCTCTCTCTCTGTCACATGCACACACCCCTCTCTCTCTGTCACATGCACACACCCCTCTCTCTCTGTCACATGCACACACCCCTCTCTCTCTGTCACATGCACACACCCCTCTCTCTCTGTCACATGCACACACCCCTCTCTCTCTGTCACATGCACACACCCCTCTCTCTCTGTCACATGCACACACCCCTCTCTCTCTGTCACATGCACACACCCCTCTCTCTCTGTCACATGCACACACCCCTCTCTCTCTGACACACACACACACACTCACTCAGGCTGGGTGCGGTGGCTCATGCCTGTAATCCCAACTACTTGGGAGGCCGAGGCGGGAGAATCACTTGAGCCGGGGAAGCTGGAGGTTGCAGTGAGCTGAGATCTTGCCACTACACTCGAGCCTGGGCAACAAGAGCAAGACCCCGTCTCAAAAAAAAAAAGAAAAAGATAAAAAGAAGGAGCTTTGTTGGGGTCCCCAGTACCTGGGAATACGCTTGGCCTGACTGGTCACCCACTTTATTCTTGTCTCCTCTCTTCAGAGTTACCTGTTCCTACTGTCTTCAGACTACGAGAGGTCAGAGTGGAGAGAAGCAATTCAGAAACTACAGAAGAAGGGTAAATTCCTGCCCCTTCCACACTCCCCGATGATGTCCGTGGCAATGATGGGCCTTTTGTATTTCTAAGCGTTTCATGTCGAGTATCACGTCTTTGGTCCTCGCAGTCACCCTCAGAGGTGCCAGGGATGGGCATTTAAGGATGTTACGGATTAACTGAGACCCAAAGAATCTAACTGATTGGCTTAAAGACATGATGATTTAGTCCTGGGGCTGGACCCAGAGCCCAGTGGGCTTTCTCTTTCTCTCTGCCCCTCTCTCTCTGTCACATGCACACACCCCTCTCTCTCTGACACACACACACACACACACACACACACACACACACACTCACTCAGGCTGGGTGCGGTGGCTCATGCCTGTAATCCCAGTCAGGAGTTTGAGATCAGCCTGGGCAACGTGGTGAAACCCCATCTCTACTAAAAACACAAAAATTAGCCAGGCGTAGTGGCGGGCACCTGTAATCCCAGCTACTCAGGAGGCTGAAGCAGGAGAATCCGTTGAACCCGGGAGGCGGAGGTTGCAGTGAGCTGAGATCACAGCACTGCACTCCAGCCTGGGCGACAGAGCGAGACTCCTTCTCAAAAGAACAAAAACAAAACGCATACACCACACACACACGCAAACCTCTTCAGTTAGATTCTCCTACTCTGACCCCTCTCACAGCATCTACACCAGTCCCCCTGTGTCCACAAATCCCACCCCCTCCCTCACAAGGACCAACTCTGCCCCAGGGATTAAGCCGTCTTCCTGCAGCAGCCCCCAGGGAAGAGCAGCCGGTCCTGGTGGACCGGTGCCCACGCTCCCTTCTCTCTCGGCTCTCCCTCCAGATCTCCAGGCCTTTGTCCTGAGCTCGGTGGAGCTCCAGGTGCTCACAGGATCCTGTTTCAAGCTTAGGACTGTGCACAACATTCCTGTCACCAGCAATAAAGACGGTAAGCTCGGAAACCTGAGGTTGCCCACCCGGCAGGTCCCAGCCCCCAGAGCGTGGCCGGCTTCCTGTAAGGACCGAGACAGACACGTGGCTGTAAATGGCTGATCCCTGCTCGGCTGTGCTGAGACTGTTCAGTGGCCAGGGACACAGAGAGCTTGGGTAGGGGCGACTGTCTACTGAGTTCCCAGATGACCCCAGCTTTTCCTCAGGCCCCTCTGTCTGGCGTGGGAGAACTGATACCCTGGTGCACTGAGATCGTGCTGTTAATATATTCATGAGAGAGCGCAGCCGGTAGATAAAACGGTGTATGGGAAATGAGGCTGGAAGTTTCCAGGGACCAGCCCTTGAAAGGCCTGAAATCCCAAGCAAGGGAGTTTGGAATTCATGCTGTAGGCCCAGGAGTCCGTGGGGGTTTGAGCAGTGGGGAGCTGCGATCAGGGCTGGGAACTGACCGGAGCGGGTGGATTCTAGCTGCCTATGTGCTGGGAAAGGGTCCA